>CAUYON010046641.1:0-13742 GCA_963573935.1 Arctocebus calabarensis
TTTGAGACAGAGCCTCAAGCTGTCACCCTGGATAGAGTGCCATAGCATTACAGCTCACAGCACCCTCCAATTCCTGGGCTCAAGCAAGTCTCTTGTCTCTGCCTCCCAAGTAGCTGGGACCACAGGTGCCCGCCACAACGCCCGGCCATTTTTTGGTTGCAGCCGTCATTGTTGTTTGGCGGGTCCGGGCTGGATTCGAACCCGCCAGCTCGGGTGTACGAGGCTGGCGCCTTAGCCTGTTGAGCCACAGGCGCCGAGCCCAAAGTTGAATTCTTAAAATTTAACATCTGTCTTCTAGTTTCTACTAGATTATAATTCACTCATTCATTCTTATGACTATGTATTGAGCACCCCTCATGTTCTGGCACAGTTTCAAGTGCTGGGATACAGTGATAACATGTATTCTCATGAAGCTTATAGTCTTGTGGGGGAGGCAGAAAACAAAAAGGAAAATATCAAGTACCACGAGTGTTTGATAAAAGAGGGTGAGTAGAGAAAACATGGTTAGTAGAGTTCCTTCTAAGCCTTAAAGGCATAAAGGAACCAGTCACATAAAGATCTGGGGCATGAATATTCTTGGCAGAGAAATTAGAAAGTACAAAGGTGGGCTGGGCACACTGGCTCATGCCTGTAATCCTAACACTCTGGGAGGCCGAGGCAGGTGGATTTCCTGAACTGAGTTGAGAGCAGCCTAAGCAAGAGTGAGACCCCATCTCTAAAAACAGCCAGGCGTTGTGGCAGGTGCCTGTCATACCAGCTACTTGGGAGGCTGAGGCAAGAGGCTTGCTTGAGCCCAAGACTTTGAGGTTGCTATGAGCTATGATACTATGACGCTCAACCCCAGGGCAACTACGGGAGACTCTGTCTCAAAAAAGAAAGAAAGTGCAAAGGCCCTGAGGCAGGAATGAGCTTGGCATGTCTGAGAATTAGAAAGGCCAGTATGGCAGGAAGGCAAAGCATGTGGGGGATTGAGGGTAGGGCAAGAACTCAGGTTTTATTATATTATAAAAATGATGGGAAGTCAGTTTAGGCCAGATGGAGAGTAGTGGTAACATGATGTGGATTATATTTTAAATAGATCCAAAGTGACTGCTAAGTGGTGTCTGATTTAGAATGGGATGCGGATATAAGCAAGGAGTGATGAAAAAATGATAGTACCTTAGACCAGTGTGACAGCATGAGGGGTGGAGAAAAACAAGTGGACGCTGAATATGTATGTATATTTTGGAGGTAAAAGAATTTTGAAGAATTGGTTGCAGAAAGCGATACAGTGGAGTTAAGGATGTCCCTTAGCTTTTTGGCTTGAGCAACTAGATGACATACTTACAGAAATAAAAACAGTAAGATGAGCTATCATTGATTGTACAAGTTAGCTATGGTTCTCAACCCTGTTGGGGAGTCCCTAGTATAATATCATCCTCCCCACGTTAGGTACTATTCTTGAACCTCAAATAGCCATTGCGGAATGCAAGGGAAGTACCAATATTATGGTCCCCATTTTACAGATTTAGAAACTGTAGCACAGAGGGATTAAATAAACTTACCAAGGTATGCAGTAACAAGGAGCTAGGGTGCAAACCCATGTAGTCTGACCTGTAGTCTAGGGCCTGTGTGCCTAACCATTGCACCGCCCTCCATCCTACCTAGGTAAACTGGCACTTGGAGGGTGAGAACAGAGATCCTTGTATTCTAGATAGTTCTTGCCTGGTACAGAGTAAACTTTCAGTAAATGTTTATTGAATGATATTAACATACTTTATAAATTCAGAAATGCTATGTGGAAATATTCTTATTGGTTTCATTTTTTGTTCATTTTGTTTTTGAGATAGAGTCTCACTCTGTTGCCCTAGGTAGAGACTGTGATGTCATAGCTCACAGCAACTTCAAACTCTGGGGCTCAAGTGATCCTCTTGCCTCAGCCTCCCGAGTAACTGGGACCATAGGTACCCACCACAATGCCTGGCTAGTTTTTCTATTTTTAGTAGAGATGGGGTCTCACTTTTGCTCAGGCTGGTTTCCTTCTACTGAGCTCAAGCAATCCGCCCACCTCAGCCTCCCAGGGTGCTAGGATTACAGGTGGGAGCCACCGCATCCAGCAGATATTCTTCTTGTTAATAAGCCCTTCAAACCCTTGTTAATAAACCCTTCCATTCCTCTCAAATTTTTTCTAATGTGGAACATAATTTCCTGGGATAAGGCAATGAACAGACAGAGGACACTTTTTGGAGACAAATAGCAGCTTGACAACCTGGCCAGGGAGAGATTCAAGAAATTTAGCTAAGAAAATTCCCTCGTCTGACATCTTATCTGATATTGCCTCCAGGAACTCTGAGAAAGTTCCATTCTACGCAAGTAATTATTCCATCACCACGTCTTTTTTTTTTTTTTTTTTTAGCCAGACTCTCACTTTGTCATCCTTGGTAGAGTGCTAGTGCCCTGGCGTCATAGCTCACAGGAAACTCAAACTCTTGGGCTCAAGAGATCCTCTTGCTTCAGCCTCCCAAGTAACTGGGACTATAGGTTCCTGCCACAGTGCCTGGCTACTTTTTAGAGACAGGGTCTTATTCTTGCTAATGCTGGTCTTGAACTCCTAATCTCAAGCAATCTGCCCATGTCAGTCTCCCAGAATGCTCGGATTCCAGGCATGAGCCACCACATCCAGCCTCCCTCACCTCATCTTCTATCTTCCTATCTATTCCCTTTAAATTGTCAGTGAATTAACACTTGAACACTTTGAAGCATTTTCCTCCTGCAGGTGGGAAAATACTTAAAATAAAGGCCTGATATAAATGATGGTTTGATATACAAAGTCAAGACAAAAGCCTGTGTCTTCTTTAGCCCACTTATTCTCTTTGAAGTCATTTCTCTGGGTATGTCTCCTGCAGTCACAGCAGGAAGTCCGTGCGAGATTCTCCCCCATCAAATCTAGAACCATGCATGACTCTTGCCCTACTTTACACAAAAAGGAGGGGGAAAAGACACTTGCAGACTGAGGAAGACAAAGCTGAAAGGGACCCTAACCAAATTAGTTAGCTGGATTCTGGTGCCTCTTCCCTATATGCTGGGGCTTTCTTACACTTTTGTACTGGAGTAGATCCCTTTTCAAAGCTACCCACTCCTTCCATTAACAAAGGGCACTTTCCCCTCATTTTTAACTAAAGTGAAGATGTGCTCACAGATATTAACAGTTCATAAGTATTGTCTGATGGGCTCAGCTGTAGTAGCTCAGTGGTTAGGGTGTTGGCCACATGCACCGGGGTTGGTGGGTTTAAACCCGGCCAGGCTGCTAAAACGACAACTGCAATAAGAAAATAGCTGGACGTTGTGGTAGGCGCCTATAGTCCCAGCTACTTGGGAGGCTGAGGCAAGAGAATCAATTAAGCCCAAGAGTTTGAGGTTGCTGTGAGCTGTGACACCGTGTACTCTGTGGAGGGCAACTCTGTCTCAAAAAAAAAAAGTGTCCTATGATGGAGGCATTCTGATGAACCCCATTTTACAGGTGAGAAAACTAAGGCTTTTATAAAGATGAGGCAAGCTCTAAACTCTGGGTGACCCCCCAAGTCTCTGATTCCCAAATGTGTGGGGCCTTTGCTATGGGTCAGGGACTGTTACCTGCTTTTATCTGTTTTATCGACCTAGGTGCTGGTATTATTATTCCCGTTTTTTGGATGTAGAAACTGAGCTCAGGAAAGACATCCGACCAAAGTCACAGAGCCAAAACTGAAATCTGGCTGTCACCCAAGGCCATCCCTCTTCTAGAGTGCCCTGCACCAGGGCCCAGAGAGCATCTTCCCCTCCCCTGGGTCCGGGTGGTGTGAGGCGCAAGCTTTATTTTTATTGGCCAGGCGTGCACAAGTCTTCACCTCCCCTGGACCAAGAAAGACTGTCTTGCTGTCTAACTCCTTCACGAACTTCCAGTCGATAGTCAGGCATGGACGGCTGCGGGGACCACGGCCCAGCTTTGTCTTACCCCCACCTGAGGAGCCCGCACCAGGCCACGCCTCCGCACCGCCTCACCTTGGTCCACTGGGGCGGCAGCTGTGCCAGCTCCAGGCTCAGGCCGGCGACCACACGGTAACCCGGGCCCACAGCCGCCTCCATCTTACATTTGGGGACCATTATTTATTCCCCGTCCTTACAAACATTTCATGGAGGGCCATCCTCACCCTGACTCTGCTCCTCCCACCCCAGCTGCGCTGCCCTCGGTATCATCTTCCTAAACTGCCAGTGTCAAGAGCCCAAGTGGGCGTTGGATGCAAAGAGGAGGGTCTGGACACCGCAGTTCCAGGTCTCGGTCCCTCAGTGCCAGGGGTGGAGATTCCCCTCATTTGGAAAAGCCGATGACCTCCGGCAGGGCCTCGGCCACCGCCTCCACCGGACAGAACCCACCCGGCCACACACATCTCTCTTGCAGCTCAGAAAGGAGCAATGGGAGCACAGGGGGAAAGAGGGATAGGCGTGCCCGTGTGTGTGTGTGTGTGTGTGCGCGCGCGTGTTGGGAAGTATGCGCACGCGCGCGTGCGGTTTTAAGATCCGGGGTGTAATTCCGCAAAGAAGGTCCAGGAGATCGGGCACCGCTAGTGTGGACAGAGCTTTGTGTCTAAACAGGCAGCGCAGTGAATAACACAGGGTCGGGGGAGCTGGGCTCCTCCGGGAGGGGCAATTCGATGAGTTGTGTCTGAGCATTGGGAGGGGAGCGGGATTCCTAGCCCGGACGGGACGCCTGGGTGTAGGAAGCTCCGGACTTTGGATCCTACGGGAGGGTCAGTGAGCACCAACCTGGGCTGGTGTGATGCGGAAGACACCTCCAGGATGCTCCAAGCTAGTCACTAAGCACTGGCCGCGGGGCAGCGTTCTCGAAACAGCACCGCAGGAGGGTAAGGGGAGGACCCCAGGCGGACACCACACCTCCCAACTCAACCTTGCTCCCTGGATTCTAAGGGTTCCTTGCCCGTCACCCACCAGGCCCGATCTGGGGCGCTGACACCGCCGTGCCCGGCCCGGGGGCTCCCCCAGCGGAACTAGGAGCACTGGGCGCTCGGCGACGAGCGGGTTACGCCCCCCCCACTTGGTGCCCACAGCCTCCCCACCACGCGGGAGCTCCGGCTCGGGGCCGCGGCCGCGGCGTCCACACTCGCGTCTGCTCCGGCGGTCCCTCCCCCAGGCACTCACAAAATTGTCGCCGCAGCCGTTGTCCGGACACAACACGTAGAAGGAGACACCGGGGTCGGCGTAGAAATCCATCCTGCGCTCAGTCTCCTCGGTGGCGATGAGCTCGAAGGGCGTGTTGGAGCACCATTTCTCCGCAACGTCGGCCAGCTGCTGGAAATCCATCGTGGCCCGCCGCGCCCGCCGCTCCCTCAGCCTCGGCGCTCGCCGCCCGCTCCCGCCCCCTCCGCCTCCCGCCCGCCCTCCTCGCTCCTCGGCGCCCTCCTCCCGGGCGGGCCGCGCGGCTCAGGGCGCTCGGCTAGGCTCAGCGCCGGCTCCCGGCGGTCGGCGAGCCGGGCAGCTCCGCTCCCTGGCGGTGCCTGGACTGGGGCCGGGGGGTACTGTTTACATGCAGTGTGTAACCCCCGCGGGCGGCGGCCGGGGACAGCGCGGCGCCGCGTGCGGCTCCGCCCCTGCCCCGCCTCCCCCCGCCCCCTTTCGGGCCACTTGCAAGGCTGGCGCGGCAAAGGGGAACAACGCGGCGGAAGGGGCGGCCGGCACCTCCGCGGATTCCTCGACGTTCTCCTTCGCTCCTGTCCCCTTTTATTTTAAAACGAAGCCAGAGCTTTCCGAGGCCCGGCCGGTCGCAGCACCGCCCCAGTCCGTGACGTCATGGACCCCAGCCAATCACCGGAGCCGAGGCCTGAGCCGCGGCCTGCAAGCCTGGTGACGTCACAGCGCGGGTCCGAAATCCGCGGCTCTGAGGGTTTCCGCGAAGCATTGCGGGTTCCTACCACCCGGGCAGCGATTATATGGAGTTAGCGTTATCCCGAATGCGTTTGAAGGGCAATAGAGGCGACAAAACTGCAATAACTTGGACCTTGTCTAAGGCTACCAGTGGAAAAGCTAAGAAAAGTCTAAGGAAAAGAGAATTTTTATTTGTGCAGAAATCAAAGTTCTGTCCTCCGGTTGATGTAAGGGAATGTCTCCCTTTAATACATTTATAAGACAGTAATATTAATGTCCATTTGGAGAGGAAGGGATGTGTGTGTTTGTGTTTTGCATTACAAAAAGCTGAATATTTCTTAGAAGTAAGCATCATACAACTAGCTTCACTATTACCCAGCTTGAATTCATATTCCATAACCTAAAATGGTCAACTGCTGGTTTGGAAGGGGAGAAAGTACAATTTCAAACAATATATGGCCCAGCGATTGCACCTGTTGATTGCTCATTGGTTGCTGGATACGAGACAGGCATTACTGGATTATAGAAAATGCCTTAAGAGTCCCCGCCTGCAGGACTTGAATACTCCAAGTAGAGACTCCTTATAAACATTCTTTAAAGTGTGACCTCTGAATCAGGCATGGTGCTAGCCCTGGGGATATAAATATGAGTAACATGTGTCTCCACCCTCAAAGAGCTGGCAGATGAGCCCAGGGACGCTCTCCACGTGATGAACGCATTGAACAACACACCCTTTAGTCAATGGAATAGATGTGATTCTGGAAAGTTTTCTACTTTGCACATTTATGCAATAGGAATTCTTTTCTTCATCCCTATAGTGAAAGTAGAAATTCCCTTTAATTTCTTGGTGGAGGAAGAGGTTAAAATGGTGCTCCGGGCGGCGCCTATGGCTCAGCGAGTAGGGCGCTGGCCCCATATATCAAGGGTGGCGGGTTCAAACCCTGCTCCGCCAAACTGCAAAACAAAAAAAATAGCCGGGCGTTGGGGTGGGCGCCTGTAGTCCCAGCTACTCGGGAGGCTGAGGCAAGAGAACCTCCAAAGCCCAGGAGCTGGAGGTTGCTGTGAGCTGTGTGACACCACGGCACTCTACCAAGGGCAATAAAGTGAGACTCTGTCTCTACAAATAAATAAATAAATAAAATAAAATAAAATAAAGATGGTGCTCAGCCCAAAGGAATCTTGGACTGAGACTTTTCTGATCTTTTTCCTATTGGGATTTGTCCTTAACTAGGTTAATGCTTCTAGCAACAATTTCTCTACCTTGTAATTTCCTATCTTCCTTTAAAACAATTCAGTTCTGTGAACATTTATGAACATCTACTGGTACCAGACAAAGATGCACACAGCCCAGTTTTTGCCATCAAAGATTAGCAGACTGTACATGGGAATACAGGTGCCTGCCACTGCCCCCAGGTGTTTTTGTTTGTTTGTTTGTTTGTTTGTTTTTTAGAGGCAGGTCTTCCTCTTGCTCAGGTTGGTCTCAAACTCCTGAGTTCAGGCAATCCACTCACCTAGGCCTCCCAGAGTGCTAGGATTACAGGCATGAGCCACCATGCCTGGTACAAAGTTATATTTATTTATCAAATACTTGTTGCCAGAAAATGAAAAATTCTAGGCTAGGCACTGTGGCTCACACCTGTAATCCTAGCACACTGAAAGGCCAAAGAGGGGGGATTACTTAATAAGCTCAGGAGTTCGAGACACCCTGAGCAAGAGTGAGACCTCCATCTAGGTGGGCATATTGGCAGGTGCCTGTAGTCCCAGCTACTCTGGAGGCTGAGGCAAGAGGATTACGTGAGCCCAAGAGTTTGAGGTTGCTGTGAGGGCGACAGAGTGAGTCTCTGTCTCAAAAAAGAAAATGAAAAATTCTGATGTTGAACAATAGAACTCTGGATATGAAGCAATTTCACAATGAATTGAACCGACACTGTCAGTTTCCTTGGAAAGGCTAAAATGAGGAGAAATGCTTTGGAGTTCTATACATTCTATTACTCTTAAACTGCTTCTTATGAATGATTTGTGGGAAGACCAGCTGATGAATTTTAAAAATAAAATTAAGGAATGACATGAAGGTTATATCGTGGCAAGTATTGGTCACAGATGAATGCAAATCTCATTTTCTCCAAGTGTTTACAGCAGTGTTTATCAAGAACAGTACCACGGATATGTGGAGCTAGTATTCTTTGTTGTGGGGCTTTCCTATTCATTGTAAGATGTTTAGGAGCGTCCTTGGCCTCTACCAGCTAGATACCAGTAGAATCTCTCTTTGCCCTCCCCTGTCTCCACTGTGACAACCCAAAGTGTCTCCAGACATTGCCAAATGTTCCCTGGTGGGAAAATTGTCCCCACTTGAGAACCATATAGATTTAGGGAGAAAAGTCTTGTACTAGGTCTGTTTTGGTCATTCTTATTAACTACGGTGCTCATATAAAGCAGCTGAAATTCATCCTGGGAAATTTATCTACAGAAGAAACATTGGTTTCTTTAAAACAACTATAAAAGTCACCAGTTCAGATAAGAAGACCATAAATCTTCATCCTGCGTTTCTCCTGCTGAGGGCAAGTCCTGCGAGCCATCCCATGTAGGGATGGAGTCAGGCCTCAGGTACAGTGCAGCGGTCATTCCAGAACTTCAGGTAAGTGTTTTGTGTAGCCTGCAGGTGAAGGGACACCAGGAGCTCCTGAAATCCCTCTCCCCTTTTTTTTGAAACAGAGTTTTGCTCATAGGCTAGAGTGCTGTTTTATCATAGCTCACAGCAACCTCAAACTCCTAGGGTCAAGAGATCCTCCTGCCTTAGCCTCCCAAGTAGCTGAGACTAACTACAGGCATGTACCACCATACCTAGCTATTTTTCTATTTTTAGTAGAGAGAGAGTTGCACCCTTTCTTAGGCTGTTCTTGAACTCCTGAGCTCAAGCATTCGGCCTGTCTTGGCCTCCCAGAGTGGTAGGATTACAGGCGTGAGCCACCGTCCTGGGCTGAATCCCCTTTCTTGTGTCCCACAGCCTTGAGCCATGGCTTAGAAGTAAAAGGAAAATTAAAATTTATCTCTGTTGGTAGGTAAAGAGTTGTGCAGTCTTCACTATGTTTAGGGAAAAGTTTCTAGGCTGGGTGCAGCAGCTCATGCCTATAATCCTAGCACTCTGGGACACCAAGGCTGGTGGATTGCCTGAGCTCAGGAGTTCAAGACCAGCCTGAGTAAGAGCAAGACCCCATTTCTAAAAATAGTTGGGTGTTGTGGCGGGTGCCTGTAGTCCCAGCTACTTGGGAGGCTGAGGCAAGAGATTCACTTGAGTCCAAGAGTTTGAGTTTGCTGTGACAAAAGCATGACACTCTACTGAAGGACAAAAGAAAAGAAAAGAAAAAATGCATAAAGTAAGATAGAATAAATAATTCTGATTAAGTGTAATCATAAACACCAGGAATGTGGGAATCAATGTGTACCTTCACCCAAAGATGAAAACAAAGATTATCAGATAGAACAAATCAAACAAAACTCATCTAGATGCTGTTTATAAGAGATATACCAATGATAATAAACAAAGTGTGAAAGCAAAGAAATAGGAAAATATATGATATTGTAATAATAATAATACTACACAAATACCCGATAAAGAATATTTTTCTTAAAAGGTAAAATCATGACACAACAAATACAAAATGAAACATCAAAAATTTTATTTAACTCAATTAAGGGAATTAGTAAGATGCTATAAAAGAGCATTCAAGGCACTACACTTCATAGTTGAATCAGGAATACTGGAAGTGAATGTACAGATATCCATAGGACAATAATTGATTGCAGTTCACTGAATACAATTTTTTTCCTATGAACAAGAACTATTTACATTACTATACGTTTTCTATATAAATTAAAGATAATGAAAGGCAAATACTTTATAGAATCAGAGAACTTGGAAGTGTGCGCTTCAAAATAATGCATACTTTTCCATTGAAGCTATCCAGTAACCTTTTGGTCTCCTTCAAAGTGTTTTGCAATTTTCTCGCAATGTCCTTCTCCTTTTGTGATCATAACAATGTCTAAGAAAGATTATTCTCAAGTTTAACTTGCAAAATCCAGGTCCATACAGTGCTGACCAAATTACAGAATCTTTTGTACAGAAGTTTTCATAAGGAATACCAGGATAATCTTGGGTTTTTTTTAGGCAGTTTCATGTTAACTGCCCTCAGTAGAGTGCTATTGCATCACAGCTCACATCAACCCCAAACTCTGGGGCTTAAGTGATTCTCTTGCCTCAGCCTCCCAAGTAGCTGGGACTATAAAGCACCTACCACAGTGCCTGACTTTTTTTTTTTTTTATAGAGACAGAGTCTCACTTTATCGCCCTGGGTAGAGTGCTGTAGCGTCACACTGCTCACAGCAACCTCCAGCTCTTGGGCTTAAGCGATTCTCTTGCCTCAGCCTCCCTAGTAGCTGGGACTACAGGCGCCCGCCACAGCGCCCGGCTATTTTTTTATTTTGCAGTTCGGCCGAGGCCGGGCTTGAACCTGCCACCTTCAGTATATGGGGCCGGCGCCCTACTCGCTGAGCCACAGGAGCCGCCCATGCCTATTTTTTAAGATGAGGTCTCAGTCTGGCTTAGGCTGGTTTTGAACTTTCTGAGTTTAGGCAATCCACCCACCCCGGCCTCCCAGAGTGCTAAGATTACAGGTGTAAGCCACCATACCCAGCCCTGGATGATCTTTTAAAAGATGTGCTATCCTGTGACTAAGAAACTTTCATTGTCAAATTTTACTGGACCTATAAATCTGGGTATATTTCTTTCATCTTAAATTTCCCCCAGTTTAAGTTTCCTAACCCAAGAGGAAGTAACATTCCTGGCCTGCTGTGAGGCTGATAAGTCAGACACCAGCCAGTTTTCCCCGCAGGGCTTTGTAAGCACTGCTCCCTGAGTAAAGTCAACTTCTTCTTAAAACTGGCTGGTCAAATCTGGTGAAATAAGCATCATTCTCCAAAAGTACACTCCCAGTGAGGTCCTAATTGTACAAATGATTCATCCAATTATATCCCGGTAAGAAGGAGAACAGATTCCTATTGAATCTGTGTAATGACTCCATTGTCATAAAAAGTAAGAAGGCTCAGGGTGGTGCCTATGGCTCAAGGAGTAGGGCGCTGGCCCCATATGCTGGGGGTGGCGGGTTCAAGCCCAGCCATACCAATTTTGTTGCAGTCCCAAACTGCAACAAAAAAATAGCTGGGTGTTGCGGTGGGTGCCTGTAGTCCCAGTTACTCGGGAGGCTGAGTCAAGAGAATTGCCTAAATACAGGAGTTGGAAGTTGATGTGAACTGTGATGTCACAGGACGCTACTGAGGGTGATAACTCTTGTTCCATGGACCTTGGGTTAGTGGTCCTCCGGAGTAAAAGAAGTCCTGGAAATGTCTAGTCAATCCACTGGTCTTAAAGTTACCTAAAGACATACCAGCTCAAAGGGCTACATTAACACTATGTTTTAAAGCAGGGGTCCTCAAACTATGGCCCTCAGGCCACATGCGTTGGTGTGAATTGTATTTGTTCCCATTTTGTTTTTTACTTCAAAATAAGATATGTGCAGTGTGCATAGGAATTTGTTCATAGTTTTTTTTTTTTTTTTTTTTAAACTATAGTCCGGCCCTCCAACGGTCTGAGGGACAGTGAATTGGCCCCCTGTTTAAAAAGTTTGAGGACGCCTGTTTAAAGTGTCAGTAGTTTGAGTATCTGAAACAGTCCTTTTCTGTGAGGCTCTGAGACTGTCCTTCTTTGTTAAAGATACAAAATCTGGCCTGTGGCTTATAGCAGAGTCTTCAGGCAAGTATCAGAGTTAAACGAGATGTATCGGGAGATAGCAGAAACTTAAAATGACTATGGTTAATTTATAACTTGTAAATGTAATCAGTAAGGAAAAGTGGTTGCTTCCGTGGCATGCCAAACAAACATAATAAAGTTGTTCCAAAAAAGAAAAAAAATAGACGAATTTGGTCTCTAAGGATAATAATTAAGCTTATCATCAAAGAAACTTGATTTATGAAAATGGAGGAACATAATGTTTTATAGAGAAAAAAATATTCAGATGTAATGTAATAATCATGAGACATAATATACCAAAAATATGAAGTGAGGAGATATCCAGGAATAAGGCCTACATATTTTATTTAGTTATTTATTTGTTTGTTTGTTTATTTGTTTATAGACAGAGTCTCACTTTGCCACCCTTGGTACAGTGCCATGGTGTCACAGCTCAGAGCAACCTCAAACTCCTGGGCTCAAGTGATTCTCTTGCCTCAACCTCCTGAATAGCTGGGACTATAAGCACCTAGCACAATGCCTTGCTATTTTTAGAGATGGGGTCTCACTCTTGCTTAGGCTAATCTTAAACTCCTGAACTCAGGCAATCCACCCACCTCAGCCTCTGGGGGGTGGGGGGGTGGGGCTAGGATTACAGGTGTGAGCCATTGCACCTGGCCTTGTATTTTTGTTTTATAAAACTCCACAGGTAAGTCTGATGCGCATCCCCATGTGAAAACAACTGGCCTAGAAGATACTAGATTCAAATTAAAAATATAAGACTGTGACTGGGCCAGGTTACATTGTAAATAATGATTGAAATTAGGATGGAGAACACTATATTTGGTTGAGCACCCGTAGCTCAGTGGTGAGGGCGCCAGCCACATATGCTCAGGCTGGCAAGTTGGAACCTGGCTCAGGCCTGTTAAAAACAAGAACGACAACAACAACAACAACAACAAATAGCCGGGCGTTGTGGCAGGCACCTGTAGCCCCAGCTACTTGGGAAGCTGAGGCAAGAGAATCGCTTAAGCCCAGGAGTTTGAGGTTGCTGTGAGCTGTGATGCCACGGCACTATATTTATCTAGTATTATCAGGCCAAGCATTACCAGGACTCTGATAACTATAAGAAAACAAAACAAAATGATTCCATAAGAGTTTTGATCAGTGTTCTCCTTGAGGCTAAAAACAGACCACAGGGAATGCTCCTTGACATTCTGATAAACCCATTATAAGTTAAAAATATCATGCATCTAATCTCCTGACAAACCCATTGTAAAGCCAAAAAATGATTAAGTTGAATTGTAGTTAAGTTGGGGACATCTGTATACCACTTCTGAAATATTTATATTTATATCAACAATATTTTATCTATACAAATTTAACCTAAGGAAGGCAGAGCAACTCTTCTGATTTGACAGCTCTTCCGTGCAACTAATTTTCAGATAAATTAGATTCAATTTTGACCAAAGTACATTACTTAAACATTAATTTTTAATTTAACTTGTCCATATGTTGTTTAGGATATTGCATCCTCATTTATAAGTGAAATATGTGTGTAATTTCCTTTATGACAATATATTTTCTCCAATTTCAATATCAGGTGTATCCAGATCAAGTAGAATGATTTTGAAATATTTCTTCCTTTTCTATTGTCTATAAGATTTGGCATGATCGTTTTTTTGAAACTCTCTTTTACTTTTATTTATACAATATTAGTTGTCTATTTTTTGAGACTTTGGCAAAAAAATAAGTTAAAATATAAAAGAATAAAAAAAAAAGAAGTTAACTGATGACTTCATACTGAGCCTCAGAGTCAAAGCCCTCTATAATGTCTTCTTTGACAATGTGAATGTTACTTTCTTGGCATTATTATTATTAATATTGCTTAATATTTTGGTGCAGTAATCATCTGTTTTCTTTTCTGAATGTATTTATCTTCATTCATTCTTTACGTGGTTTTGTTTCTAGTCCTTATCTTAAACATTGTTATTGTTATTAAATTTTAAGCCTTTTAAATTTTGTGAAGGCAAAAAGTGGAAACCTAATTAACACATGTATATGT
>CAUYON010046643.1:0-11718 GCA_963573935.1 Arctocebus calabarensis
GCGCAGCGCCTGTCGCACAGTGGTTATAGCACCAGCCACAAACACCAAAGGTGGAGGATTCTAATTGGCCTGGGCATGCTAATGACAACTGCAACAAAAAATAGCTGGGCATTGTGGCAGGCACCTGTAGTCCCAGCTACTTGGGAGGCTGAGGCAAGAGAATTGCTTAAGCCCAGAAGTTGGAGGTTGTTGTGAGCTGTGACACCACAGCACTCTATCCAGGGTGACAGCTTGAGGCTCTGTTTCAAAAAAAAAAAACAAACTCCCCAAAATCGGGTGGGAATATTTTTTAGATAACAGTTTTATTAGCACATTGTAAGAGCTTGGAATGATCTAGTTGAACTACTACAAATCTACCACGTCTCTTTAAAGGGGCAAGACTGTGACACACGTACTCCTGGCAATGCCCTTTATGAAGGTGAAAAATGGGAAGTTTAATGACAGAATTTTTTTTTTTTTGTAGCAGCCATCTTTTTTTTTTTTTGAGACAGAGCCTCAAGCTGTCACCCTGGGTAGAGTGCTATGGCATCACAGTTCACAGCAACCTCCAATTCCTGAGCTCAAGCAAGTCTCCTGCCTCCACCTCCCAAGTAACTGGGACTACAGGTGCCCACCACAACGCCCGGCTATTTTTTTTTTTTTTTTTTTTTTGGTTGCAGCCCGCCTTGTTGTTTGGTGGGCCCGGGCTGGATTTGAATCCACCAGCTCAGGTGTTAAGTGACTGGCACCTTAGCCTGTTGAGCCACAGGCACCGAGCCAGAATTTTTTATTTTTTTTGAGATAGTCTCACTTTCTTGCCCTTGGTAGAGTGCTCTGGTGTCACAGCTCACAGCAACCTCCAACTCGTGGGCTTAAGTGATTCTCTTGCTTCAGCCTCCCAAGTAGATGGGACTATAGGCGCCCCCCACAACGCCCAGCTATTTTTTTGGTTGTAGTTGTCAATGTTGTTTGGCAGACTTGGGCTGGATTTGAACCCGCCAGCTCCAGTGTATGTGGCTGGTGGCCTAGCCACTGAGCTACAGGCACTGAGCCAATGACAGAATATTTAATGACAGGCCATGGGAGAGTGGGAGGTACATCTCAAGCAGGCAAGGGCTTACCCTTGAAAATCCCTCCAATTGCTCATGAAGTGTGACATTCTTGGCTCCAAGCACATGGTACTCCACACTAAGGGTCACCAAAGAATCCCACATGCTGCTATGTGCATTGCACACACCAGGTAAATCTAACCTTCCTGTGTTTTAAATTACAAAACAAATGCCTGTGCTGTGAAGTTCACCCATTGGAATATATGTATGACACCAGTGCGTTCATTTCTTTGGGACACTGTGGGCATCATAAATGGCAATTTTGGGGACTGGAACAGTAAAGGGTCAGGATGCCCACTCCCACTTCCCAGCAAGGCAGGTGTTTGCAATGTGGGGAGGGGGCAAGTTTAGGCATCCAGGGCCAGGTTGCCACCCAACAGAATTCTAAGACTGGGAGGCCCAGGACACCAAATGCCACCGATTGGGTGGCAAGGCTGGGAGGAGTCTCTCCTCCACTTTCCACTGCAATGCTAGTTACAATGCTTTTATGGACCCCAACACAAAGTCTAGGACATGTTTTCTCTGGGTCAGCCGAGAGCCCGTTGCTATCAGGAGCTGACCACGGGTCTTAGGAGGGTGTCAACATTGTAGTCTTCATTCTGAAGTTTTGAGGTTGCTCCTGGAGGGTTGCCTATAGGCTCTACAGCCGACCATCATCCTGATGCTTGTAGCAGCAAACACGTCAATGCATTGGATGGGACCTGACAGACATCCCTGGGCCTCCCACACAGATCGCGCCAGACGCTGCAGGTCTATGATGCTCCTGCTGTCCTATGCAGCCTCACTCAACAGCGCATGTGTAAAATCAGGGGTATGCTGAGGTCTGGTCCAACTAATTATCCCACCATCAACACTTACAGGGGGCTCAGCGCCTGTAGCTCAGCAGCTAGGGCACCAGCCACATACACTGGAGCTGACAGGTTCAAATCCAGCCTGGCCCTGCCAAACAACGAGAACTACAACCAAAAAATAGCCGGGTGTCGTGGCAGGTGCCTGTAGTCCCAGCTACTTGGGAGGCTGAGGCAAGAGAATCGCTTAAAGCCCAAGAGGTTGAGGTTGCTGTGAGTTGTGACTTCACAGCACTCTACTGAGGATGACACAGTGAGACCCAGTCAAAAAAAACAAAAAGAGGGAGGCTCATAATCCCAGACCTTTTATAATGGAAAATGAGGCAGCAAAGCATGGGGGTAAAGGCATAATGAAACATGGGCACTGGCACGCACAAATCCTGCCTCAGTAAGATGTCACTTGGAAGCCCTAATGATGAATGACTACATAAAAAAGAACTTTTGACCCATAAGCAAAGTCGTAAGAGAAGTGATAGCCGGGCATTGTGGTGGACACCTGTAGTCCCAGCTACTTGAGAGGCTGAGGCAAGAGGATCACTTGAGCCCAAGAGTTTGAGGTTGCTGTGAGCTGTGACACCATGGCATTCTACTTAAGTGAGACTATGTCCCCCCCAAAAAAGAGAAGTGACAAATTGGGACAAAAATATTTATAAAATAGGCTCAGCGCCTGTGCCTCAATGGGCTAAGGCGCCAGCCACGTACACCTGAGCTGATGGGTTCAAATCCAGCCCGGCCCGCCAAACGACAACGGCTGCAACCAAAAAATGGCCAGGCGTTGTGGCATGCACCTATAGTCCCAGCTACTGGGGAGGCAGAGGCAAGAGACTTGCTTGAGCCTAAGAATTGGAGGTTGCTGTGAGCTGTGATGCCACAGCACTCTATCCAAGGTGACAGCTTGAAGCTCTGTCTCAAAAAAGAAAAAAAATTTATAAAATAAATACTATGGGAAGGCTACTGACTTAATATAGGGAGAGTGGTGAAAATTCAATAAGAAACAGCCAACTAACAGGGCCAGCTCATGAAAAAATTCAAATGCATTTTGAAATATAAGAAAAGGTACTCCCATCCTCATTAAAAAAGTGAAATTAGGCTCGGCGCCTGTGGCTCAACAGGCTAAGGTGCCAGCCATGTACACTTGAGCAGGTGGGTTTGAGCTCTTTTTTTTTTTTTTTTGCAGTTTTTGGCTGGGGCCAGGTTTGAACCCACCACCTCCAGTATATGGGGCTGGCGCCCTACCCCTTGAGCCATAGGCGCTGCCCTGAGCAGGTGGGTTTGAATCCAGCCCAGGCCACCAAACAATAATGATGGCTGCAACCAAAAAAAAAAAAAAAAAAAAAAAATAGCCGGGTGTTGTGGCGGGCGCCTGTAGTCCCAGCTATTTGGGAGGCAGAGGCAAGAGACTTGCTTGAGCCCAGGAATTGGAGGGTGCTGTGAGCTGTGATACCACGGCACTCTTATCCAGGGTGACAGCTTGAGGCTGTCTCAAAAAAAAAAAAAAGTGAAATTAAAATCAAGGCCTTTTCATTTTTCTGATTCAGCGAAGCTAAAAATGTCTGAAGTTATGCTGTGCTGCTGAGGATGTGGGAAAGGTGGTCTACCCTGCTGGCCAGAGCCCCTTCAGGATTAAAAGCATAGAACCTTTTCGCAGCAGACTTTCAGCTTTACCGGTTTGTCCTGTAGACTTTGTGGCACATGAAGGCAAAGATGGCACTCTTGCAAGGACGCCTACTGTAGCCAAGTTTGCCCACCTGAGGAGCAATTGCTGGGAATTAGTCAGATGTGCTTCTAAGGCAGGAGGCAAGCGCGCAGCTCCATGAAGCTGCCTCCAAGGTCTAGGCACATGAGAGGTGAGGTCCTGAGGACATTCGTTGAATGGACAGTCCTGGAGGCTGCTAGGGAGCTGAATTGGAAACACATTTATCCAAGCACATGACTCTTTGTACAGGGGGCCCTTGTTCCCTGGGAACCAGGAGTGTGTGGTGTGTGCTTCTTGCTCTGCCCAGCTGGGCATCCATGGCACTTCCAGCAGCTCTGGTGACAGTTGGTGGCTGTACCTGTGCATGTCCTTCCTGCCTCTCTGGTTCCCAGGACCCCTGCCCTGCCCACACCAGCTTGGCTGGCTGTGGTGTCTGCAGTGCAGGTGGGGCTTTGGTAAGGACTATATACGGGGGAACACAAATTTCATTTCTGGGTTTGGGTAAATTGGCAGGACTGAAAAAGGACTTCGGTAACTGACACAGAAAGGATTTAAGTGGATCACAGAGAACTTCAGCCTTCAATCTTGGTTTCAGGCACAGCACACGAGCACTATGACAGGAAAGGCCTCTAGGGCTGAATCCCCAGGGAAACAGAACTCTGTATCTTCACAGATGTGTCTGACACTGATGGGGAAATCCACAGCACGAGAATATCAGGACGGTGAGCAGAGAGTGAGCTGTGTAGTGCTCCCATCCGGTGAGGCTGCAGCTTGGCACCTGGATCTGGGGTAAACTTCGAGGTCTGCCAGGCCGGGAGGAGGTGCTGGGCACCCAGAACTTTTGCAGAGCCACCTGCTCCTTTCTGCTCGGTGGGGCAGATGCCTGGGGACACGCACCAATGAGGAGCTGACAGTGGTTGGGAAAGGGCCCTGGATGGCATACCCAACTGCTGCTGCACAGCACTGCTGAGCCTGCAAGGTGACATGGGGCTGAGGTGAACCCATATGCCAGAGGAAAAAAGAAACTGCCCCAAAGTTCTAGCTAGAAAAGGTGTTTTTCCTCCCATTTTATTTGATAATACATTTTCACAGAAACATGATATTATTTACAAATATACAGGTAAGAGACTGCTGGTCAAAAATCTTAAACTGAAAATGTCATCAAAAATTAATTTACAAAAACTACCCACTGTCCAGAGTCCCAGGGTGGAAGGTCTGGACGGTGTTCTGTGGCTACACAGAAATGAGCCTTTTCCTGTCCACATCTCTGTGACCTCTGGTGTGTGAAGCCCCAGGCCCAATGCCAGCCTTTGTGCGTGGCTGTTCTGAGGCCAGGGGTGTCTCTGCCCAGTGAGGCTGCTGTCTCAGGAGGCGCTGGTCTGCAGGTTTTTGGAAGCTGCAAGCATTGCTCTGACTTTGGCCATGAGATCCTGTGTAGGGGAGACACGGAGAACCTGTGAGACGACCTTGCAATGAGGGAATTCACAATATAGACAGAAGACTGTTTCCAGAAAACGGCCTTGGGAAGTGGCTATGATCACAGGGCAGTTTTCAGTGAGGCCAGTGCCATGCTCATGAACTCATTCCAGCCTTCCTGGCTGACTACACATGCGCTGTGGGTGCCAAGCTAAGATGAATGATTGCAGTGAACCCCACAAGGCACTAGTCCAGGTCTCGAGGCTGGCCCAAGAAAAGAGACTCAGCCCTTAGCCCCAGAGGGGACTCTGGTCACAGTGACATCAGCAGCATTGGCCCCTGCCTTATGTCAGAACCAATTAAATGAAGGACAGGGAATGAAAGCAGTGGAGAAAAAAAACAATCCTCTTTATAACAAAATAGGAAGGAAGGAGGGAGGCTGAGTTATTTACCTGAGTTATTTTGCTCTGCACGGAAGAAACGATTGCTGAAGAGATCTGAGCGTCTTTTTCCTGAGAAATTCCCCTAAAGCAAAGAGATCAAGAGAGACTTACAATACTTTAAGTAAGAATTTTTTTTTTTTTTGAGACAGAGCCTCAAGCTGTCACCCTGGATAGAGTGCCGTGGCATCATAGCTCACAGTAACCTCTAATTCCTGGGCTCAAGCGATTCTCTTCCCTCCGTCTCCCAAGTAGCTGGGACTACAGGCGCCTGCCACAACGCCTGGCCATTTTTTTTGGTTGTAGCCGTCACTGTTGTTTGGTGGGCCAGGCTGGGTTCGAACCCGCCAGCTCAGGTGTACATGGCTGGCGCCTTAGCTCGTTGAGCCACAGGCGCCGAGCGATAACGCTCTAAGAATTTTGAGACCAGTCCAAGGAGTGACACTGTAAACTCTAGAATTATCCAAGAAATACCAGTATTCTATTTGTTTCCAGTATCTTAAAAATAAAAATAAACATATATTTTATGTTTATTTATTTAAAATATTTTATAAAATGCAATCTAATTCAAAATGTATTTTTATATAAATACTGCATAAGACATGAGGAAAAAAAGACATGGAAAGAAGGAGTCTTAGAGAGGTGGAGCCTTGGGCTGTGCCTGTGGCTCAAAGGAGTAGGGCACTAGCCCCACATGCTGGGGGTGGCGGGTTCAAACCCAGCCCTGGCAAAAAAAAAAAAAAAAAAAAAAAAGAGGCGGAGCTATTCTGAGAATCCTAACACGGCCAAGTGGGCACTGTGCCCACCTCTGTTAGGCCTCCCTCCAGGCAGGTGGCCTGACAGGCATGTTTGGCTGCCATGCCTCTAATGTCTGATATCTTATCCTAAAGATGCCACCTCTTGGACCCCAACCCATCTCACATGAGCTGTGGTCTCTGCTTAGCTGGGGACAGTCTAGCTTTCAGTGCCATGTAAGGACACACAGTTCATCTAAGGGAGCAACAGGTTTATATAGCTGGGCGTTGTGGTCAGCACCTGTAGTCCCAGCTACTTGGGAGGCTGAGGCTGTGAGCTGTGACGCCATGGCACTTTACCAAGGGCAACATAATGAGACTCTGTCTCAAAAAAAAAAAAAAAAGAGCAACAGGTTTGAAGCCCAGGAAGGGCAGTGAAGGCACACTGCTCCCAGACGCCACTTTCCAACTTGCCAGGGTATAGGAGAGTGGGTAGGGGGTGACTGGCACATGAAACTTGAATGACTAGGAAAGGCCTCCTGACAACAGTGGGGTGTCATCAACCAACAGCCACCAAGTAGGGGATAGGGAGGTGAGCATCTGGGATGCTACAAGGCTGATGCCCATGACTGCTTAGACTTTGATACCACCACCTACTACTGGCATGGAAAGCTGGTTGGCCCAGCCCTTGTGGCTTAGTGACATGTTAGTAAGAGCTTGGGTCCCAGGTTACTGTAGAGCATTGGTGCCTGGCTGGGATTCTCAGACCTTTGTAGCCACACTCTGCAGGGCTGCAGCTGTGGTCACTTTCCCCTCAAGACCAATGAGCAAGACTTCCGTTTCTAGGGCTGCCACCTAGGGTCCACATGGGGCCGGAAACCCTGGGCCCAAGCCTGGCTGCCTGAAGCAAAAGCCTTGTCCCCTGGCATCACAGGGGCTTGTTTATAGGCAGCAGGACCCTGCACTGTGAGGGCTTCCTGATTCTGAGGAACCTCCCCCATCCCTAGCACACTCACACCCAGGTAGGCACCCTTCTGTCAAGGGGCTGTGGTATAGCCCAGGCTGGCTCACCTGGAACGCTCCTGGCTGGAGCCCCGGCTCTCCACAGGAGAGACGCTGGCTGAATGGGCTGAGGGGGCTGAGGGCCGGGGTGCTGCCTGTTTGTTCGGGGACACAGACTGAGACCGGGCCTTGGACTTGGTCCGAGATCGAGATCGCCTTTTCTTCTTCTTCTCGTGGGGACTTCTGAAAGGAAAGTGCCTTTGTGAGAGAAATGTATGTTTGGCTAAGGACACAGAACATAAGTCAGGCCGTGAGGTCTAAGCTTGTTTTTACCTAAGTGTTTCGAAGCGACCATTCAGGACTGAACCTTTCTATACACATTAATTCTCTTTCTTTCTTTCTTTTGTTTTTTGGAGACAGAGTCTCACTATGTCACCCTCAGTAGAGTGCCAAGCATCAAGCTCACGGCAACCTCTAACTCTTGGGCTTAAGCGATTCTCTTGCCTCAGCCTCCCAAGTAGCTGGAACTATAGGCGCCCGCCATAATGCCCGGCTATTTTTTGGTTGTAGTTGTCACTGCTCTTTGGCAGGCCAGGTATGAACCCACCAGCCCCAGGTTATGTGGTGGGCGCCCTAGCTGCTGAGCTACAGGTGCTGAGCCCATTAATTCCCTTTCAAAGCTAGAAATGATGAAGTTAGTGAAATAATCAATGAGTTTAACAAAAGGTACCATGAAGTGAAGTGAAAATAGGCAATCTGCAGGAAGAAGCTTTGTCCTTGTTTCTGGGTCTTAGGTATGTTGCCTGCAGCATTTAAAATATAATCAGCATTTTATTTGCATTTGAATACCTAAGAAAAGCAACCATGTGTAGTTTATATTGCTTTTTCATTTATGCTGACTCAATGAGAATTTCCAAAGGATATGGGAAATTAATGAAGTATTACATACAACAAAGTTCTGCATTCTTTTTATGTTTTTAGAGGTGGGGTCTCACTCTGTTGCCCAGGCTGGAATGCAGTAGTACAATCATAGCTCTTGTCAGTCCTGAACTTCTGGGCTCCAGGGATCCTTCTGCTTCAGCCTCCTGAGTGACACACACCTCCATGCCCAGCTTCCAGTGGTCCCTTCTGACACCTTTTGGCACTATGTGGATGGCCCCACATCAGCGGCATCCAACCCAGTGCAAGCACTTTCTGTACTTTGCCTCAGCCTCCACCCTCTTCTGCCAGGATAAGGTAACTCCTTAGCTTCTGCCTCAGTGCTCCAAATCTTCTCTTAACCCCTAGAAGTCAATAAAAGCACTGCCCTGCAGATAGGCCTGCACCCTTCCCAGGACCTCCACCCTGCCCTGGCTCTGAGACATCATCCTTCTGAATCCCAACCCACACTCCAGACAGACACTGTAGCCACCAGCTTCTGCTTCGCCCTTCCCTCCTGTCCCCTCAGCTGCAGTCCAACTTGCTGACATCTCCAGGACGGTCCCTACGGGTCAGAGGCGTGAAATTCAGCATGATCAATGCTGCCAGACCAAAGGGTATCCACAGTTCAGTGTGCCTGGCTGTGCCTCACCCCAGGCCATACTGCTCCAACATGTCTGCATCCTGTAGGATTCACTAGGGCACAACACTGGCTACCCTATCTATCTTCCAGGGAGGCCTAGGGCCTGTTCACCTGCTGCTTCTCCTAAGCCCTAACCCTTATTAGGGCCATGTGACCCCATGCATTTTTGTGCTTTCTGTCATCTAAAATGTGCATCAACAATTGGGAATATGCTCATTGTCTACAGGGCATAACCCCCTGAAGGCTTGGCCTTGCTCCCCTCCAAGTCCCCTGTGTCTGGCTCCAGAGGTGTCTGAGAACCAAAGAGCACGAGCAGCCTTCCCCAGGGAAGTGGGGCAGCCCGAGAGGCCCAGGGGTGCTTAGCATTTCCCGTAGGGGTTCTCTGGTGCTGCTCTGGGCAGAGCAGACTATGTTGGTGTCAATAAAACAATCTGATTGGCCAGTGCAGCAGGTCTGGGGCCTTTCAGCTCTGCTTTGCTAAAATATGAAGGAACTTGCCAGATGTGGTGAGAGCTTAGCAACTTAAACCCAGTTGCTGGAAGGTGGTGGTCCTGGTGAGCCAGGGCTATAGGTAGGTGACAGGGTCTTCTGGAAACCTGCCTGACATGCCCACCAAGGAGGAAATATGGGTACAAAAGGAGATGCTGTTCTTAGTAACAGATACATGGATGTAGAAACAGCGCACGGAGTGATTTTCTTTTTTTTTTTCTTCTTCAGTTTTTGGCTGGGGCTGGGTTTGAACCCACCACCTCCAGCATATGGGGCTGGCACTTTATTCCTTTGAGCCACAGGCGCCACCCCACGGAGTGATTTTCTAAACTGAAAAAACTGTGTGCAATTTTCACGTCTACAAACATATGGTGGGATATTAAAAAAAGCCCAAATAAAATAAGTAAAATATTTAGCAGCATGTGCGTACATCCAAAATGGTAATGACAAAACTTTCTACACATATGCTCAAAGAACTAAGTAATTCATTAATTTCTTTCAAAAGCTGAAGTGCACAGTACATCATATCAATCTTTAGCGTGGAGACCAACTTGGCAAGTGCTCACCTGGTGAGACGCAGACCCTACCACTATCAGGAGCACATTATCCCCAAAGGCCCTAAGGCCACCTCTGGTCCGTCTGTACCTCTCCTTCAACAGCAGATGTAAGCCCCGGCCTCAGACTCAGCACTTTGTCCTAAGACCACGGTGAGGCTGGTGCACCCTCCCTTTGCTGATTTTTACTGACAAAAATATTACATCATAGGATCTACCATTAGTTGTTTATTCATTCTCCTGTTAATTGACATTGGGAACGAGCGTGGTGGTGGTGGCGCCTGTGGTCCCAGCTACTGGAAAGGCTGAGGCAGGAGGATCCCTGTGCCCAGAAGGGCGTGGCTGCTATGAGCCATGAGCTACAGTAAGCCTGGGTGACAGAGAAAGACAGCCTGTATCTTTAAAAAAAGAAAAAAAAAAATTTGGGTTGCTTCCAATTTTGGCAACTATCAATCAAGTTGTTTTTGTGGGTAAATGTTTACTTTATAAAGAGTAAATAAGGACCAGAACAGTCATCACACCATTTCTCACCCCCCACAGTGGTGGAGGGTCCAGTTAAGGTGCCCAGATCCTTGCCAACCCTATTTGAGTTGCCTTTGTTTTCAGCATCTAGTCAGTGTCTAGGACCTTGCTGTGGTTTTAATCTAAGCTTCCCTGATCGATGACTCATGAAATTAAACATCTTTTCATATGATTATTGGCTATTTAAATATATTCTTTTGTGAAGCCTCTTCAAGTCATCTTTCCTCCTTTTAACTGGCTCATTTGTCTTTTTGGTACTAACACAGGCTTTTGTCAGAGAAACACATTACAAAAGCTGGAGCTTGCACATTTATTTTCTTAACTATGTTTTTTTTTTTTTAGGCAGAGCCTCAAGCTGTCACCCTGGATAGAGTGCTGTGACATCACAGCTCACAGCAACCTCCAACTCCTGGGTTCAAGCAAGTCTCCTGCCTCCACCTCCCAAGTAGCTGGGACTATAAGCGCCCGCCACAACGCCCGGCCATTTTTTGGTTGCAGCCATCATTGTTGTTTGGTGGCCTGGGGCTGGATTTGAACCCACCAGCTCAGGTGTACGTGGCTGGCTAGCCCCTTGAGCCACAGGCGCCAAGCCAATGCTTTTTTTTTTTTGAGACAGAGTCTCACTCTGTCGCACTCTAGGTAGAATGCCATGGCACATAGCTCACAGGAACCTCCAACTTTTGGGCTCAAGTGATCCACTTGCCCCAGTTTTTCTATTTTTAGTAGAGATGAGGTCTTGCTTTTTGCTCAGGTTGGTCTCGAACTCATGAGCTCAAGTGATCCGCCCAACTCAGCCTTCCAGAGTGCTAGGATTACAGTATAGGCATGGGCCACCGCACCTGACCCTGGCTAGTTGTTCTACTTTTAGTAGAGGCATGGTCTCACTTTTGCTCAGGCTGGTCTTCTACTCCAGAGTTTCAGCAATCTACCTTCCTCAGCGTCCCAGAGAGTGAACCACTGCACTAGTCTGCCTTTTTTTTTTTCTTTAAAAAAAAAGGTCTCGGGCGGCGCTTGTGGCTCAGCGAGTAGGGTGCCGGCCCCATATACCGAAGGTGGTGGGTTCAAACCCGGCCTCGGCCAAACTGCAAAACAGAAAAATAGCTGAGCGTTGTGGCTGGCGCCTATAGTCCCAGCTACTCGGGAGGCTCAGCCAAGAGAATCACCTAAGCCCAGGAGTTGGAGGTTGCTGTGAGCTGTATGTCGCCACGGCACTCTACTGAGGGCGATAAAGACTCTGTCTCTATAAAAAAATAAAAATAAAAAAAAGGTCTCACCATGTTGCTCTATCCTAAAGTGCAATAGCGACATCATAGCTCACAGCAACCTTGAATTACTGGGCTCAAATGATCCACTGCATCAGCCTCCAGA
>CAUYON010046646.1:0-14165 GCA_963573935.1 Arctocebus calabarensis
AACCATGCAGTGAGCAACCTCCTTGCATGTGTCATCATCTGGCACCTCGGTGTCAAAAATGCCTGGTGTGTCAACCACGATGAGTTCTGTTTGCTCCCACATCCTGCTCCCTTTCTTACAGGTCTTCGTAATGGATTTTGATGCCATACGAGAATCAAACACCTTCTCTCCAAGGATGCTGTTCCCTGTTGCACTTTTTCCTGCTCCAGTTTTACCCACTAAGATAATTCTCAGTTGGCTTCTGGGCCCTGGAACATCAAGGAACCAAAAACCACACTGTCAAACTCTACCTGCGATAATTTCCACTGCAGAGCCCTCACGTCCTGCCCCTTGTCTGTTGCAGGCTGCATACTACTGCTCTCTAGGGAGTCTACAGAAAGCCCTCTGCATCTGACACTCACAGTCAAATGCCTGAGAAATCAGCCCTGACCTTCATCTCCTATCTTCAGGACCCCCTGAGCTTCTTACTCTAATCCTTCTGGGTATGTACCCCACATGAGAGGAAAGAAGACAGTTTCAAAAGATAATTATGAACGAGAGGAAAGAAAATTGTTTCAAAAGATCATTCGGAGTGTCTGCTAATAGCTGCTCCTAATAAGGTGCAGGAAGTATGACAAGGCATTGGAGCATCTGCAGTGGAGATTTCTATTTCTAACTTGTACTGAAAATGGAACATTTCCTCTTCCCGTTAAGAAGTCATGGAGTTGAGTTATACAACCCACAATTATCATTAAAACTACTCACATTTAGTAATCAGGATTTGGGATAAAAGAAGTATATTCCTTGGCAGCACCTGTGGCTCAAGGAGTAGGGTGCCAGCCCCAAATACCAGAGGTGGTGGGTTCAAACCCTGCCCCAGCCAAAAACCGCAAAAAAAAAAAAAAAGAAGAAGAAGTACATTCCCCAAAGTTGTATGGCTGAGATTGTCAAAGGAAAAAAATATAGACTTGTCTTTACATTATTGTGTAGATAGCATCACAGTGGGAGAGTCCATCCTAAGGACATCCTGAGGATATTGTCAGCCATAGGGAGGGGGTGTAGGAAAGGCAGGGGAGGTAAAATGAGACGGTCCCAAGGACCTCCTCCAGCATTGCAGCAGTTTCCTTATGTTGATGGTGTATGGTTGGCAGTCCCTGGAGGAGACTGCAGATGTAGCCACAAATTATTCCCAACCCTGCACTTATGCCTCTTGTGGATTTCCTGTTCCTCTCATTAGGACACTGTCTGTCTTTTCCACCCTTGACTGTAGCTTGGCCATGTGACTTGTTCTGGACAACGGGATGGTAGCAAGCATGACCCAAGCAGAGGCTCAAAAGCTCTGTGCACTGTGGCTTGCCTTCTTTCTGTTCTTCCTGCACTGCCTGAGGAAGGAGCCTGGACTAGCCCACTTACTGACGATCCCTACCACCCTGGCCTTTCTGAGAGCCTGCTCACCCCAGACATGTCTATGAGGCCATCCAAGGCCATCCAGTGCACACTGACCACAGAAGCACAGGTGAGTACCTGAGATGAGCCAAGCTGGTCCAGACCCAAGAACTGCCCAGCTGACCCAGTAACTGAATGTTTGATATTTCAAGCTGCTAAATTGTGGGATAGTTTTGGAAAACAACAAACGCTCGACTGACATGATCCATTTCCATGGCTAAGGCAGAGAAGGAAAGGTCAAATGATTGATACACCAAGCAAGTCAGCCTGTTGAATTTGTTGGTTTTACTGAGATCACTAGGGGCCACAAAATTGGGGATGTGGATGAGGGATCAATTGCTCCCTCATTTCTCCTTCTGAATCCTTCCCCAGGCTGAGGACAGGGGCAGAAATGCAATCAGGGAGGCTCCAACCATCTGTTCTTATGTGTCCATCTCGTAGGAAATGTGTCCCTCGTAGGAGGGAAAAAGCTGCCAAGCTCTGGATGGAGCAGAGGATATTTTAATCTCTCTTCACAACTTAGCTGCTGTGGCCACATCATGAGGAGATAATGTAAAAGGTCCAAAGAAATAAAAAAGCAGGATAAGTGAAGAGAAAACAAGAAAGGAGGTTGTAAAGGTTTTCTCTTACTCAGATGGGGACAGTTAGCATGGCAGGAGGACTCTCCAGCTCTCTTCTTCTCCCTGCAGCCCGGCCCAGCCCAGCAGGAAGCCCCGGGCATTCTCTCACCATAGCTTGTCTTTGGGTGGTCACAGCTGGAACTCACACCATGGTATGGGGTTGCCATCATGGTTTGAAGTCCTGTATATCTAGAAACACAATCACGTTATTTTAGGAAAATGGCCAGTGCCTGGATCCCTGACTGCTTTACTTTGATTTCCCCCATTTCCCAAAATTCTCTTCAACTATCCATTTTCAGTCTCATTTTCAGATTGGTCATTTTTCTTACAGAACCATAAGTGCTTCTAGTGCCTCTACAGCACGGGTTCTGTCCCCTTCATCCCTCCCCAGCCACTGATTCAATGCACTGATGCCTTTTATGTGTAGTCTGTAGCCTGTGCCCTCCTCACGCTCCACATTTTTATATCCCACTCACCTCCATCAGGCAAGTTCCCAGGCATTCACCCAGAACCTGCCTACTAGCTAAGCCCTGGACCCTCCCTAGCCTGCTCTGCCTATGGCTCCTGCAGAGCTCTCAGGTCGCAGTCAATTCTCTTTTCCTTACTCCTTTGTCAGCCCATCACCACATCCTACTAATTATACTTTCAAAAACTAGCTCTCCAACTTTGTGCTAACACAGTCCACTGTCATTTGTTTGCAATGCAACAGGCCCCTAATGGAGCATCTCCCCTTCAATCCCTCCTCTACTCCACAGTCAGATGTCATTTTAACAGCAATTTGATTTTTTTTTTCTTGTTTAAATCCCCTAGTGGCTTATTACTGGTTTTTGAAAGTAGTTTAAATCCTGGAAATGGCCCATAAGGTCCTATGTGATCAACTGCCTACTCCCTCAAAAGGCTTGAGCCACTTTGTCCTCGGAATCCACTAGGCCCCTTACACCTTTGAGACCTTCATAGACTCTTCCCTCTCCTTGGAGCTCTCTATCTCCAGTCAAGTGCCCAGCTCTTTCCTGCTTGGCCTGCAGGCCTCGGCTTTCCAGAGAGGTCTCCTGCAGCCTCTCCCTCAACACCACCAACATAACCAACCCCAATACTTGCTTTTATTGTACCCCAGGGATCACTTTGTACTAACCACAGCAGGAAGTGATGTGCCTGACTTTTACCATCTTCAGTTAGTCTGCACACATTTGAGGGGAGGACCACATGTGTCTAATATTTCCCTTTATTCCCTGGGAAAAAGCACAGTACTGGACAATAAGTAGTTCTCAATAAATATCTGTCAGATAAATGAATTGATAATCTCCCCTCTTGTCTTTCTCTGATTCATCATTATGTCCAGGCCACGTGTAATCTGTGAAAATGACAATCCTGTCCTTATATATGGATACTTAGCCTTATAGAAACAACGTCATTAATGTTGTTAACATTTTCTTTCACTGCTACCTACAAACGTTTTCCAATGGGGAAAGACATTTGAGGGATTCTGATTGAAGCAGACTTTGATAAAGACAGGCAGAAAACAGTAGTTGTTAATGACAGAGTCACTAGATAGGAAGCCATTAAATACAAATATGAAACATTGCAAAACCCAGACACAGAAAGAACAGTTATTTCATTATTCTTTATATTTTTTTTCTTTTTTTTTTGTAGAGACAGAGTGTCACTTTATCATCCTCTGTAGAGTGCTATGGCATCACACAGCTCACAGCAACCTCCAACTTCGGGGCTTATCTGATTTTCATGGCCAGCCTCCCGAGTACTGAGACTACAAGCATCCACCACAACACCCAGCTATTTTTTCGTTGCAGTTTGGCTGGAGCCAGGTTTGAACCCACCACCCTCAGTATATGGGACCGGAGCCCTACTCACTGAGCCACAGGCGCTGCCCCATTATTCTTTAGAGGGTAGTGAACAACTTCTCATAAACAGAAAAGAGAAATCTTAGGAATTAAAAATATCAGCTTCGTGATTTGTGTCAGAAAAGGAGATAGGATAGCAGCGACAAAAAAACAGAGGTCTCTGGATGTTTGTTAGGGTCCCACTTCCAGCATCTGGGCTCTTTAATGCTGCTCTATTAATGCTGACTCAGATGCAAAACCAGGAGACTGCGATTCAGTAGGTTTTGACCTCAGAGGGCTGAGTTCTGCTCCCTCTGCCTAAAGAACAAGCATCCAACAGTCCCCAGAATCTTCTGAACTGTAGAGAGTCAAATGGCATCTCCTTCCTTCTGCACCCCCAGGGGAATTCAAGTTCCAGTAACCCAGGAACGTACTGTTGTTTAGGAGACGGTTTCCTTAGTGATAAAATCTCAGACCACAAACCCTCCAGTCCTGACCTACAGGCAGGCCTTGGTCTATACAAGCTGCATGCTGAGGTGAAACCTCTACACAGTCCAATATTCTTCTCCCCACCAGCTCCCCAGTTGCCCACTCAACTCTATTACTGAGAGAATCAAAATTTGCTTATAAATTTTATAACCAGTGAAATGAATGCTTTATTTGTAAAACAAGTATCCTCTGAGCAGCAACCCCTAGAAGAAGCATCACTTTGTAATCTTCATTTTCAAAACAGATTTCAGCATAAAATCAACAAAAATAGGAAATAGGAAACAGCAAGAAATCTATAGAGCAAGTTTGCCAGAAGGTTTAGGGTACACACCCAGGTGAGAGGCCCCTTCCATCTAAATCACCCCACACATGTACCCCTATTTCCTTACCTGAAAGATTTGGATCTTGTGCCCTTCTCTGATTTTGCTGAGAATGCAGCAGGATACTGAGAAAGAGGAGCAGAGAGGAAGTGAGGGGAGGAGCTGTCCAAACAGGCTTGTGCAGGACCTGCCCTCCTTGTCATTCAGCGGTGTTGCCCAATATGGAGGCCAGCAGGCATACATGGCTAGTGAGCACTTGACATGGGACAAGTGGGACTATAGCACTGAATTTTTAATTTAATTTTACTTTAATTTATTTGAAGTTAAAGTTAAATAACTACCTGTGCCTAGTGGCTACCACACCAAACCTCACAAAAACTCTGCAGTGAGAGAAGAAACATGGGTCACACTGTGACACTAGAAAAGGAACTTCTGAGTCAGAACCAAAGAGACCCTGGCTATTCCGAAGACCCTTGGGCCCCTGGACTCCTGCTCAGCATCACAAGCCTCCCAGGCAACATTTGCTCCTGGTGACTCAGGCCTGTGTCAGTGGAGGTAGCTACTTCCTTTCCTTGTTCCCAGTGGTATGGGACACAGAGACCTGCAATTTCTGTGGTGTGTCCTCATCTGCTAGAAGCAAGAGGGTAAAGGACATTGATTTGAATGACTAGAATGGGCCCAAAGACACACTGTGAGCTGGTCCCAGAACCACTGAAATAGTCCAACCACTGGTATCTGACACTATCTGCCATTGAAATGGAAACTGTGAGATATTGTAAAGGGGTCCTTGTTCTCCTTTATACCCATTATTCTTCCATTATAAAATGGGTCACAATTTATCATTATACCCCTTTACTTAGAATTGCATAGTACTTTAGTATTATAGAAATTACTGGGTTTTTTTTTTTTTTCCAAGAAGACTGATTGAAGTCTTCCTCATCCACTCAGAGAAATCTAAACAGTGCATGGACAATTACACAACTGACTGTATCATCCAAGAGGCAACACAGGTGTTCAACAGAAAAACAAAACGAAACTCTAAATTCTGGGAAGGAGGAGGCAAACAGGCAGTCTTCAAGGCAGGATCAATCAAAAATGTGAAGTGAATCTCTGTTACAGGAGAGGGTGAATGAGTGTCTTTTGGTGGTTCACTTCCCAACTGGGGAATCACTCCATCCAGGCCATGGGAGACCAGCTATATTTTCCCAATCCCTCAATCTGTCTTAGGGAGCAGCGGGGGGACTATGAGAAGGACCTGCTCCCAAAGTGTCCCACACATGCCCCCAACCTACCTCACTACAGTAAGATGACATTCCTGACCCTAGATCTTAACAAGCAGTGCCTGGTCCTCAGATCTAGTAGCAGCACCAATCTGTGGTGTTAGAAAAACTTGGACTGGGGTGTGGGGAACAGAGGCTTATGGGGGAGGGGGTCCTACAACCAGGACTGAGAAACTAGCATAGTGTGTGCACCAGTGCTGGTGCTAGGACCTGGCCACCACCCTAGGAGCTGAACAGGAGAATAATTGCTATACAGGTTTGGTATTAAGGCAGGTGGCATCTTTCATGGCCTGAGGCTGTGTATGGACTAAACGCTGTCTTCCTTGTCTGACTAATTAGTTTGATTTGCTGCCAGTCGGGAAAAGGAAACCAAGCCTCGTGGGACTGCATTTTCTGCTGTGTGTCCCCTGAGAGTCATCTACTAGAAGCAAAAGAGGGTAAAGGACATTGATTTAAATGACTAGGATGGGCTCACTTCCCATTTTTTGTTGATCCTGCCTTTAAGGCTGTTTGCCTCCTCCTTCCCAGATAATCCTGCTGCCCAAAGTTACGACTGCTAGGATAACTCCTCCCTCCCCATGCTAAGATCTCAATGCAGCTACAGTCACTCCTCACCCAGGCATTTAGCCAAAGGCCTGAGGACTATTCTACTCTCACTATAAACACTGGTAGGGGCTGAGTGTAAGTTTGCTTTGCCTACCTGTGCCCAGATTCACCCTACCCCTGAGACAGAGCATAGAATCCAGGCTCCCGTGGGTTTCACAAACCAATCCACCTGCTGGGCCATCTGAGCACTTCTCTGGGAGAAGAGGGACTGGGCAAGAGGGAGCTGCTACCACCATAGCGAGCTCTTACATACAAGCTCCACCTGCTGGCCTGAAGGCATCCCACATAGCCCATTGCAATAATTCCTAACACAAGAGCACAGTACTCATGAACACAAGAACTTCTTACAACCACTGCTAACTAACCCCATCACCCCCACCACCTCTCCTAGTAGGAAGTCATGAGCTCACTCACCCACCTGTTATGTTGCTACTACAACTGACATTTGACAAAGCCATCTAGAGGGCCAAGAGTTGACCTGCTTCAATCTGCTGACACAGGTGCCAGCATACACTGCACCAGTCAGAAGGCTAGACATTCTTAACTCACTACCAATACCACTGAAATCTGAAGCAGAACCTATCAGGCACTCTAAACCACAGCACACCTTCACCATAGCCACCACCAATAACTTCATCCTAACGTGAAATTCACATATACAGCCAAGGAAATCATACAGATTCTTTGCCACCCCAAAGTAAAGCAAAATAGACCTACCCAACAAACATCATAGTCACATCTTCAAGGAAAAATTTCCCCCTACAGTGAAAGTAAATTAAAATATGAGAGGAAAATGACTGGTATTCTCAATGCACAAAAATCAATGTAAAGATACAAGAAGATTTAAAAAGCAAGGTACTATGAAACACTCATTAGAATACAATAATTCTCTATCAATAGGTACTAGTAAAAAAGAAATCTTTGAAATATCAAATAAAGAATTCAAAATATTGATTTTTTAAAATGTCAATGAGATATAAGAGAAATCTGAAAACCAATACAAAAAACACCAGGAAACCAATTCACAATATGAATGAGAAATTGATCATTCATATATATTTTTAAAAAGTAAACAAAAATTCTGGTACTGAAACATTCATTGAAGGAATTACAAAATACATTAGAAATGGATTAGACCAAACAGAAGAAAGAATTTCAGAAATTTGAGATGGGCCTTTTGAAATGATCCAGTCAGACAAAATAAACAAAAAAACATTTTAAAAGAATGAACAAAAGTATTGAGATGTATAGGACTACATAAAGTGACTGAAGTTATGAATTATAAGTATTCCTAAGGGAGAAGGAAGATCAAAGAGTTAGAAAATATATTTAAGGAAATAACTGATGAAAACTTCCCACATCTAGTAAGAGATTTAAACACTCAGCTACAGAAGGGCCAGCAATCTCCAGCATCATGCACCACCAAAAATCATCATCAGACTGTATAAAGTCAAAATGAAGAATAGAATTTTAAAATCATCAAGAGAAAAGCATCCAGTTCCTGTAAAGGAAGCCCCATCATACTAACAGTGAAATTTTTAACAGAAATCTAACAGGCCAGAAGAGAATAAGATTGAATTATCAAAGTACCAAAAGTAAAATACTTTCATCCAAGAATTTTATGTACAGTAAAGATGGAGCTTTATAAATGAAGATGTACTCTTTTTCAGATAAGCTGTGGAAATTTGTCACCACTAGATTGGCCCTACAAGAAATGCTCAAAGAAGTCTGAAACCAGGAAACAAAAGGTCAACATTCACCATCATAAAAACATGAAAGTATAAAACTTGTAGGTCTTATAAAAACAATCACACAAAGGTGAAAGAGACAGGAATCAAATGGCAACACTGCAGAATCCTACTAAAACATAAAGACAGACAGAGAAAAGGAAATAAACAAAGAATTTACAAAACAACTAGAACACAATAAATAATGTGACAGAAATAAAACCTCATATATTGTATTTATCTTGAACAAAAATAAGTTAAACACTGCATTTAAAATCTGCATTTAAAGATACAGATTGGTGAAATGGATTAAAAAGAGAAAGCAAGATCCAAATATATGTTGTTTGCAAGAACCTCACCTTAACCTGTAAAGTCACATCTAGAGTGAAAGTAAAGTAGTGAGAAAAGATATTCCACGCAAATGAAATCAAAAGCAAACAGGAGTAGCTGTGCTTATATCAGATAAAACAGACTTTAAATAAAAAAAGCAGCAAAAAGAGACAAAGAAAGTCATTATATTATGATAAAGAGATCATTCAGCAAGAGGATATAATAATTATAAATGAATATGCACCAATACAAGAGCACCCAGATTTCAAAAAACAAATATTGTTAGACATAAAGAAAAAGATAGGCAACAATACGATAATAGTGAGGATCTTTGACATTCTGCTCACAGCATTAGATGAATCAGTGAGACAAAGAATCAACCAAGAAACGTTAAACTTAAATTGAACTTTAGATGAAATGAACTTAACAGACATTTACAAACCATTCCACCCCAAAACTTAATTATACACATTCTTCTCAATAGTACAAGGACCATTCTCCAAGATAGACCATATATTAGACTGTAAAACAAGTCTCAAAGAATTTTTAAAATTTAAAATTATGTCAAGGATCTTCTCAGACCAGATTGGAGTAAAACTAAATCAATACCAAGAGCAACTTTGAAAACTATACAGTACATGGAAATTAAGCAACATGCTCCTGGACAACCATTAGGTCAACAAAGAAATTCAGATAGAAATTAAAACTTCTTTGAAACAAATGAAAATGGAAACACAACATACCCAAACCTGTGGGATACAAAGAAGCATTTTTAATAGGGAAGTTTATAGTAGTAAATATCTACATTGAAAAAGTGGAAAGATTACAAATTAAGAACTTAATGTCATACCTCAAGCAACAAAAAAGGAAGAATAAATACAACCCAAAATTAGTTCACAGAAGTAAAGAAATAACAAAGATTGGGGCATAATTAAATGATATAGAGATGAAAAAGAAAAACAGAAAGGATCAATGAAACAAAATATTGATTCTTCAAAAAGAATAAATAAACAAAATTAACAAACCACTAGCTAGGCTAAACAAGAAAAGAAGTGAGAAAATCCAAACAAATGAAATCCTAATCGAAAAAGTAGACATTACAGCTGATACCACAGAAATAATTAAGGTCATCTGAAACTATTATGAACTACATGGTCACAAACTAGAAAAACCTAGAGAAAACAGATAAATTCCTAGAAACATACAACCATACAAGATTGAAATAGAAAGAAATAGAAATCCTGAATATGAATGAGTAGCAAGATTAAATCAGTAATGATAAGTTTCCCAATGAAATAAATCCCAGAGACACGTGAATTCATAGCTTAACTCTACCAAATGTACAAAGAAGAATTAATACCAGGCATCCTAAAAGTGTTTCAAAAAATTGAGAAGGGAATTCTTTTTTTTTTTTTTTTTTTTTTGCTATTTTATTTATTTATTTATTTATTTATTAAATCATAGCTGTGTACATTAATGCAATTATGGGGTACAATGTTCTGGTTTTATATACCATTTGAAATATTTTCATCAAACTGGTTAACATATCCTTTACCACATTTCTTAGTTATTATGTTAAGACATTTATACTCTACACTTAGTAAACTTAACATGTACCCTTGTAAAATGCACCGTAGTTGTGTTCCTACCAATTACCCTCCCTCCACCCATCCTCACCCCTCCCCTCCCTGTCCTCTTTCCCCTCTTCTTGGGCTATAGTTGAGTTATAGCTTTCATATGAAAGCTATAAATTGGTTTCAATGTAGGGTTGAGTATATTGGATACTTTTTCTTCCATTCTTGAGGAATTTTGCTAACAAGAATATGTTCCAGCTCCATCCATGTAATCATGAAAGAGGTAAAGTCTCTTTTTTAAGGCTGCATAATATTCCATGATGTACATATATCACAACTTATTGATCCATTCATGGGTCAATGGGCACTTGAGTGAGAAGGGTATTCTTCCAGAAGAATTCTGTTAGGCCAATATCATCTGATACCAAAACCAGACAAGGACACATAAAGAAAACTACAGACCAATATCTCTCATGAAAATAGATGCAAAAATCTTCATGAAAATACTAGCAAACTAAATCTAACAGTACATTAAAAAGGTAATGCACTATGATTAAATGGGTTTTATACCAGGAATGCAAGGATGGTTCAACATATTCAAATCAATAAGTGTGATACTCAATATCAATAGAAATAAGTGCAAAAACTGTAAGATCACCTCAACAGACACAGAAAAAGCATTCCATAAGATTCAGCATCACTTCACAACAAAAAACTCTCAAAAAACTAAGCACAGGCTCGGCACCTGTGGCTCAACAGGCTAAGGCGCCAGCCACGTACACCTGAGCTGGCGGGTTCAAATTCAGCCCGGACCCGCCAAACAACAATGGTGGCTGCAACCAAAAAATGGCTGGGCATTGTGGCAGGCGCCTATAGTCCCAGTTACTTGGGAGGGTCAGGCAAGAGACTCGCTTGAGCTCAGGAGTTGGAGGTTGCTGTGAGCTGTGATGCCACGGCACTCTGTCCAGGGTGACAGCTTGAGGCTCTGTCTCAAAAAAAAAAAAAAAAAAACTAGGCACAGAAAAACAATACTTTGAAATAATAAAGGCCATATATGACAAGCTCACAACTAACATTATACTGAATGGGAAAAAGTTAAACACATTTCCCCTAAAATTGTCACAAGACAAGAATACCCAGTTTTACCTTTGCTATTCAGTATGATACTAGAAAGTCCTAGCCAGAGCAATTAGGCAAGAGAAAGAAATAAAAGACATCCAAATGGGAAAAGAGGAAGTCAAATTGTCCCTGTTCACTGATATTGTGATCTTTTATCTAGAAAAACCTGAAGATTCTATCAAAACAATCCCATATTTAACGAATGAGTTCAGTAGCAGTTGAGGATACAAAATCAACATACAAAAAACCACTAGCAGTTCTATGCACTAATAATGATCTGGCTGAGAACCAAGTAATAAAAGTCAATCCCATTTAATATAGCTGCAAAAAAAAAAAAAAATGCTGGGGATACCTTTAACCAAGGAATGGGAAGATTGCTACAAGAAAGCTACAAGAAAAGCTACAAAACACTGATTAAAAAATTGTAGGTGATACACACAAATGCAAAATATCTCATGCTTAGAATCAAAAGAATTAGTAACATTACAATTACCATTCTGCCCTTGTGCTTCCTTCACATGTATATACAAATATGTGTACAATTTATTAGAAACTAAATGGAAAAAGACCTTAAGATGACTTTTCAAAGCACCTCTTCAGGAAGCCTGCCCAAAGCAATCTTCAGATTCAATGCAATTACTGTCAAAATAACAAATCATCTCTCACAAAATTAGAATAACAACCATAAAAGTCCTTTGGAACCAAAAAAGAGCCCAAACAGCCAAAACTATGCTAAGAACAAAGCTAGAGACATCACATTACCTGACTTCAAATTATACTACAAGGCTAGAGTAACTAAACCAGCCTAGTATGTGTACTGGTATAAAAATAAAACACCTGGGTTGGTGGAACAGAATAGAAAATCCAGAAATAAAATCCTATATTTACTGCCAACTGACCTTTGACAAAGCTGACAAGAACACAATGAGGAAAGGACACCCTTTTCAATAAATGGTGCTGGTAAAGTTTGATTGACACATACAAAAGTATTTCACCATATATAAAAATCAACTCAAGGTGGATTAAAAACTTAGACGTAGGCTCAGCACCCATAGCGCAGTGGTTCTGTTCTTTTGTTCATTTCTTCTTTCTTCTTTACCACTTTGCATCTTTTTATTTTTTTAGCCCTTGTGCTTCCTTCACATGTATATACAAATATGTGTATAATTTATTAGAAACTAAATGGAAAAAGACCTTAAGATGACTTTTCAAAGTACCTCTTCAGGAAGCCTGTGATCTACAAATAATGTTAACCCATTTCCTAGAAACTTCTCACATTATGAGACAAGATTATAGATTGTTAATTTCTCAGTGTACAGCAACACTAGCTCCCTGCCTCAGGCACAACCACTTCCTGTCTTACCTCCTCCACCTTTTGACCTACCCATCACATATAGTTGTGGTCACTTCATAGAGTAGAAAGGTTAAGCAGAAGAGGCCGTACCACTGCCTGTTTCTGCCTTTTCAAATCCTGAAAATGTAGTTTGAAAAGCCTAAACTGATATAAAAAAAAATGCTTGGCAGATTCACTATCAAAATTATCAATATGACTTTTGATTATTGCTAATTTAAAACCAAAAGATACTTGAAGTTTCTATTAGAATTTCTCTATTTCCAGGTTCTGAATGGTCACAAAAGTTCCTGTGTAAATATAAGTATGTAAAAGTATTTTGCACATTTTTTCTTATCATATTTTACTCCCACTTAATAAGAGATCAAGGATTTCACAGTCAAAATGGCAAATTACTCATATGTTATCCATAATGTAAAATAAACCAACATATATTTCAGGCCATAGACATCCTCTCTTTCTTCAGTCCCTATTAAATTAAGAACAAGGAACCATGTCACAGAGAACTTGGGAGTATAAGCATCAGTGATAAGAGGTTTAACCAAACTCTGGACATCAGAGAAAGACGAGGATGCATCCAAAATCAACAGGAGCCCAGAAAGCCTGGTGCTGAGGTAGCCACAGGTGTTGACTAGTACATTGTGGGGGAGGTTCAAGCTCAGAAACATTAGCTACAATGGAGCTGTGGGGCTGAAAATATGAATTGATGACAATCCGAGCATGAAACAATTGATCCCATGACTCCCTCTCCTCCCCTGAATTCAAAACTGTACATTTCACAATATTTCTCTGTAGATAGGTCATTAGAGTATTCTTCTAAATATTAGAATGTGCTAGAAAATACTCTATGCAGTCAAGTATTTAAGATTCTCTCCACTTGCTCTAGCACCTGTGCTGAAGCCTGTTGTCTACATCATCAACCATTGTAGAAATTCTAGCCATCTTTCCTAATAATTTATTCTTAAATATGCAAAAACAACCAAGCAGAATTGGCATTTGAAGAAAGACTACCACATGAAGCTACAGAAGATATGAAAATAAAAGGAAAAAGTAACCCTGAAGTGGGGAGGAGCAAAGATGGAGATCTGTAGCCAGCTTTCTGCAGAGGTTCCCATCCAGAAGGAGAGTTAAAGGACAGAAACTCAGCAAGAAAGCTGATGGTTTGGATCTGAGCCAAAAGAAAAGGTCGAAGAGCGCACATCAACCCTGCTGGGGTGAACTGAGACCCCGAGGACACACAAAAAAAGGTACAGAGGAGCCAAGATGGTGGTCTGTAGCCAGCTTTCTGCAGATGCTCCCATCCAGAAGGAGAGTTAAAGGACAGAAATTTAGCAAGAAAGCCAACGGTTTGGAGCTGAGCCAAGAGACAAGGTCGAGGAACGCACATCAACCCTGCTGGAGCGACCTGCGACCCCAAGAATACAAATAAAAGGTACAGAGCACATCACGAAGCGGACAGGAGTCGCCTTCCCCAAGAGAACAGCTC
>CAUYON010046648.1:0-24094 GCA_963573935.1 Arctocebus calabarensis
GCTTCATCTACCTTGTCATTCCTTGGGGGAGTTGATCTACTCTGGTTATTCATATTGCCAGAGTTTTTCTGTTGATTCCGCCTCATGATTATTTTTCACTATGGCCTATGACCTTCCTCAGAGTTGGGGAGGTGTCTCTCCCAGATCAGATCCTGGCAGAATCACTCTGTTGTTACTGGATCTTTGTAGGGAGTGACCCTGTGTGTCTAATGATTTCTTAAACCCTGGAGGGTGGAGAGCTTAAATCCTCCTCAGCCTGCTTAGAAGACACTTTAAATTGCTAACTTGGGCTAAGCTTAAGCTTTCCCAGGAAAGTGCTTTGGCTGGGATCACTCCTTGAGTGGCTATCCACTTACCCAGTGTGCCAAAACCGGTCTCACTCTGTGCCCCTGAGGGCTAAGGCTGCAAGGCATCTCAGTCCCCGCCTTTAGTCTGCTCAGTCACTAGATTACTCGCTACTGCCCAATGCCTGTTCTGCGATTCTGAGGGTGGAGCTTGCCAGGGCAGTTCTCCCACAATGGCTCCACACAGCCCACCACCAAACACTGACAGCTCCGTCTGGCTTGGTGGCCCAATCTGGGGCCCCAGACAACACTCAAAAAACCCCGCACTCCTGCCCAAGTTCTCCCAAGGAAGTTCAACCGAGTGCCAAGTCCAAAAGAAACCCAAACAGCTCACAGGCAAGGCCCTTCCAGCCTGCAGTCCCACTGCTGCCCCACCCACAGCCGCCAACAGGATCAGACCGAATGAACAGATGCAACCACTTGCCCAATCTCCGCCGCTTTAGCCTTCCTGAGGGTGTCCAGAAGCCTCGAGCTGTCTCCGTGTGTCACCAAAGGGAAGTTTCTGGGCAGATCCTGCCTGGCAGAGATGCCTGAAGTCCTCTCTCCCCAGTCTCACCATGCCCAGCAGCAAGGAAGCTGTTACTCGTCTGCCATCTTGCTCTACCTCCCAATAATTTTTTTTAGAGCTTGACGTCCATTCTGGTTCTGCTGGGCTCAGAAGAGTGGACTGCCACACACCTAAAGACAGAGGGAAATCTGGTCCTCATGGCCCCAAGGGCAGAGACCTTAGGGTAGAAGCAGCATGGCAACAAGTGAACTCTGTATGATTCACGGTGGCCCAGACGGTTACCCCCAACAAAGCTGCTCAACCGGCCTAGTTTTTATTCTTAATTTTTTTTTTTTTTTTTTTTAGAGACAGTGTCTCACTTTGTCACCTTTTGTAAAGGGCTGTAGCATCACAGCTCACAGCAATCTCCAGCTCTTGGCCTTAGGTGATTCTCTTGCCTCAGCCTCCCGAGTAGCTGGGACCACAGGTGCCTGTCACAATGCCCAGCTATTTCTGGCTGGGGCCGAGTTTGAACCCGCCATCCTCAGTATATGGGGCCGGCACCCTACTCACTGAGCAATAGGCACCACCCCCTTCTTAAATTTTTTTTAAAAGAAAGACTCTCTACATCAGGTAGAATTATTTATTACTCATACACATATTAAATGTAACATTAAATTTTCTTAATGCTAAGTTTAATATCCAGGCTGTGCTCATAAATATATGAAATTGCCATTATTTTTTGACCTAAAAAAAGACTATTTAATATAGTTCAAACTAATACCAGACTAAAAGGGGGAATAAATCCCATACCCACCACAAACTTTAATTTTATTTACTATTTCTAAAAATCTTTTGGTTTAAAATCCATCTCTCTAAGGATTTTGAATCATTCTTAAAATAGAGACTCTTTTTAAGTGTCTCTTCTAAGAATGAGACATCTTGGTAAAGAATTGGAAAGAGCATGATCAGTATTGTCATCACATAGATCTGTATTCTGGATCTCACTGGCCAAGCTCCTCTGGGAATGTTAGTGTCATTTGTGGTAAAATAGAATGGATAATCCTTTGTGACATTATTTGGTAAGGATGAAAAGTGACAAATGCTCCAAATGCCATGCACATCGGGGGCTTTAAACAACAGTCTCATGATCCTCAAAGAAAGCAACTTAATGCTATTTAGAATTTTTCTTCTGTCACATACAGTAAATTCTTTTGCATATTGAAGTTATATTTACTATTTTCTTAACCTATTATTTTTTATTTTTTTTTAACCTATTAGTTTTTAAACAAATGTTGCAATCATAAAATAAGCTTTTTAAAATTTTTATTAAGTCATAAACACATACATCATATGTACATTAATGCATTTATGGGGTACAATGTGATAATTTCATATACAATTTTTTTATATATACAATTTTGAATGGTTACATTGAACAAGTTAATGTATCCCTCATCTCATTTACTTAATTATTGTGTTAGGACATTTCTACTCTGTACTTACATATATGCCACCTCTCTGTGTTCTACTCATTTTGAGTATGCTACATGTTTTTTCTAGTGTACTGAAGTGCTTGAACAAATGTAATTAAAATAAAAATAAAATATTAATTTCTTAAAGCAATAAAATTGAGTAATTTTTTAGTCATTTAAATTTTCTTTTGCTTTCTTTTTACTTTATGTAATTATATATGATAAAATTATTATAAATATACTTATTTGAAGCTATGAATGCTATCCAGAAAATACCCAGCCATTATTAATACTATTTTTCATATTACAAGGCTGGATGCTTTTAGATAGCATATATATGTACATATATATATACACACACACACATATACATTATATAACTTAATTTAAAAACCAACCTTAAGAGGTAAATAGAACTATATATATATAGTGTATGTATATATATATATATATATATATATAATTGTAGAAAACTGTATGAATCCTGTAGCATACAGGATAAGGTTAAAAGTGTTAGGCACTAGGGATAGAGTAATCTGGACAACAGCCAAGTATCACTGCTGGTCCAGAGTACTGAAAAGGATACTCAGTACTAACTATCCCAACCCTAAGTCATATTTAGCAGTGATAAGAAAAAGGCAAGACAGACGTGCAATAAACAGAATGTGTTAAGAGTTCAATCATGTGAATAAAGATAAACTTCTTGTTTTTAATCTTTACTGTCCCTCTGAAGCTTGCCACTATGCTGTATTTTCTCATGCCTGAGATTTCAATAAAATCCCCTGTGAGGATCTTGGAGGGGCCACACCCTTGCATCTCTGTGTGGAGGACTTATTTGCTATAGGCCTCCCAGGGTCTCTCAGTTCAATGCACACAGACTGAGCAGATGTTATTTGTTTGCATTGAGTCACACCAAATGGTAATTTTCACAAACTGAACCAACACTAAGATTCAAATCAAGGAACAGGACACAACTCCGTTCCTAGAAACCCACCTTCTACGTCCTCTCTGTCATTACCCTCCTCTATCAAGGGTAACCAATATTTCTTTTCTAATATTATAAACTAGTTTTTCCTTTTTTTTGAAAAATGACTTGACTATAAATGGTATCATGAACTCATGTAATGTTCTTTCGCTGCCGGCTTCTGTCCGTCAACATTATGCATGTGAGATTCAGCATATTGCCTGCCTGTAGCTAGCATACATTCATTCTCATAGCTGTATAGAATTCCATTATGTGAAAAGACCACATTTTATCCCAGTTACTTTTGATTTCCCATTAGATTTTAAAGTTATGTAGCTTCTCTGATTTACTGAGAACCAGAATAGAGAGCTAAAACATTTTTAACTGACTTTAATGAAGTATCTTGATCCCTTTCTTAATGGAATTCAACAAATACTTATTTAATTTTTCTAAAGCATTTAAGGGATTGTAAAGACAGGGCAACATTCTAAAGGGAAGAGACCTTCAGTAACACAAGGTTTTATACTTTAAGTCAACTTGTCATGAATACCCTTAGGAAATAAAGCAAGATAATATAAGGTTGAATAGAGAAGAGAAAAAGAGATACGAGAAATAGTTGATGGGCCTTAAAGAACTGTTTAAATATTTTATTAAAATCAACTTCAAAGAAAAATATTGCTGAAGTTTAAACAGTTTACATTTGAAGGACAATTCAGAGACATGATGTTACTTCTGTTACATAAAACTACTAAAGTCAAAAGCCCTTCTAAATAGGATTAGTACTACAAATCAATAATCCCATGAGTGTATAACACCTGAAACATATCTCACTGACAATGATCCAGCCAGAAAATGATGTTCCAAGGAAAATACCATTTTTTTTACTAAAAGCCAAATAGTAAAAACATTATAAAACATTATTTTCCAATCCAGCAGCAGATCATAAAATTCAGTTAATATAGTATATAACTATTCTTTCCAAAAAGTAGCTGAATAACTTATTTTTTTCTGTGCTTCCATCAGTTCATAAAATGTACATCTACATATATACACAAATAAATACATCTTTAAATTACATGACTCTCAAATGTTTAGTTATTTATTCCACAAACATTTGTTGGGTATCAGTTTTGTGAAAATTACTCTACTAGGAACCAGACATACAAAAACGATGAAAACTGGGGTCTTGCCTTTAGGGACCTTTACTTGGGGAGAGACAGACATTAAAGAATTAAAATAAAGTACAGTCCCAGCTATGACAGAGCTATGCATGCAGGGAAAACAGGAACAAAGAAAAGGGGCATCTAGATCACACTAGAAGGCAAAGGGGGTGCTTGGGGGACACTCCACTGAGGAGATGACTCCTGAATGAAGCAGAGAGCTAACGGTTAAGTGGCTCTTAGCACTTTGGCCCTGCAGAGAAGGCAGCAGGGGTAGAGGAGGGAAGCCTGGGCCCAGGCAAGGACTGTTAGAAACTGTGCTGCTTACTGGGATGTGTGTGCCGCCCTGTAGCCAGGGTCTACCTTGTGCATTTCTCCCCTACTACTTATTTTTTTTTTTAAGTACTAATGCGCTATGTTCTTTTTGAACTCGGTATAATCAACATGCAACAAAAATAATTTATTTTTTTGTCTCTGAGTCTGATGTTATTCCAGCTTCTGTTGTCATTTCAAAGAAAAGTCCTTTCTGAGCTACCAAATTCTGTGGTGCTTCAAATTCTATAATCCTTCCAGAGTCTAGAACGAGCACCCTGCAATGGTGGGAAAAAACAAACAAAAATCATCAGTTTTCCACCTCAGCTTTTTGATCTTGCAAATGTAGGGTTTCAATTGCTCTGTGAATTATTTCAGTACAAAATATAGGTACTAGTTAATTCGGGAAATACATAAATCGAGTTTTCCAATATTCTTTTAGTATTAAATTTTTCTTCTAATTATTTTGGACAATATTTTCTACACCATTCGGGAAAAGTTTTCCCAGAACAGATAAAATTTTTTTATGAGTGGCAAGCCATTAGTGTGTTTTTATTTTTATGTTTCATATTTAGCTCATAGAAATTATTTTATTTCTGAAAAGAAAGCAAGCTTACCTGTCTGAATCAAGGATGGATTGCAGTCTGTGCGCGATCGTCAGGATGGTGCAAGCAGAAAACTCCTTCCTGATTGTGGTCTGCACCAGGTTATCAGTCTCAAAGTCAATGGAGGCTGTCGCCTCATCCAAAACGAGAATTTTTGTTTTTCGAAGCAAAGCGCGAGCAAGACAGACAAGCTGTCGTTGTCCCACACTGTTGGGGGAGGAAAAATAAAAAATATATATATGTATAGATACACACACACACATATATAATGAGTTCTAAGAGGCAGTCCAACACACAGAAGGAGGTATACAGTGTTGGTATGGGGTGGGCGTTCTATTAATAGATAATCCTGCTAAAGAAATTCTAACAAGTTTCCCTTTAAGACCCGAAGGAATCTGGTTGCAGTGGCGCATGCCTGTAATCCTAACACTCTGAGAGGTCAGATTGCTTGATCTCAGAAGTTGAAGACCAACCTGAGAAAAAGTGAGACCCTGGCTCAACTAAAAATAATAAAGCTAGCCCTGCGTGGTGGCCTGTAGTCCCAGCTACTTGGGAGGCTGAGGCAAGAGGATTGCATAAGCCTAAGCATTTGAGGTTGCTGTGAGCTATGATGCCACCGCACTCTAGTGAAGCTCGATGGAGTGAGACTCTGTCTCAAAAAAAAAAAAAAAGAAAGAAAGAAAAAAAAAAAAAACCCTGAAGGAAGAGGAGAAAGAGCCATGTAGGTTTCTGGTGGGACACTTGTTTCAGGCAATGGTAACTACAAATGCAAAGTCTTTCTAAAGCTGCCATGAGCTGGCCTGGCAAACTCATGAAACAGTAAAGAGAGACCAGTGTGGACAGCAGAAGCATGGAGAGAAAGGTAGAGAGTTAGGAGTCCTGCCACGCAGGCCATGAGAGGGACTGAGCAACTCACTTTCCTGGAGTCTCTGGTCACAAGAAGGGGACTGTCTCGGTGACTGAGAGACAGTAATCTCATACAATATTTTTAAGGGACTAGGCTATTAGTGTAGCAGTAACGAGAAAAGAAGATTTCAATTAAATAGTGACATTCCACAGTTTTCTTTTTCTTTTCTTTCCCTTCACCAACATTTCCCCAGCCCTTGGCTACCATTTTAGTCCTTGTTTCTCTTCCATTAAGAGAATCAGCAATGTGTTTTAACCAGACCAGAAAAGCTCTTTAATGGCTCAAGAGCTGTTTGCCTTTGAGGACAAGTTCTGAAGAGCTTAGAATGAATGAATAAGCAGGGCAAACTCTGTTCTTGGCGGACTACCTGAGGTTCTCACCACCCTCTGAAATCTCGTAGAGCAGCTTCTCAGGAAGGGACTGCATCAACTCTTTCAAGTGACACAGTTCCAGTGCCTCCCACAGCTCACTATCAGAATAGTTATTTAGGGGATCCAGGTTCATTTGTAGGGTTCCAGAAAATAAAATAGGGTCCTAGAAAATAAAATAGTTGCCTGTAATCTTTCTGTCAACTGAGGCAAGCACGCATTAAAAAAAGAATCAGATTCAGAAAATAAAGAAAAAGCAAAATGATCTAATATAGTCATCAAATACATTTTATATTTAAAACAAAAACAGAAGAGAGCCCGAATAAACTATAACTTAAATTAAATTATCATAAGTCTCTTTCTCCTCCTCTTATTATTTACAATTATGTTACTATAATAATGGTGATGCCATGTAGTCAGGGATAAGATGTAAAATATAATAAATATAAATGTAATATGTATATGACATTATCACTTAGAATACTAACTCAAAAAGATAGGAGTTAATATTCCCAATTTACAGAGATGAACTGGGGGTTCCAAAGTGCACTTTCACAAGACCACACAGAAGATAAATTGTTGAGCAGAATTCAAAGCAGACTAAAGTCCATTGCAATTCCACTACACTTACATGCTAGGTGAAACTATATTTTACTATACTTGCATTTATTTATAAGACAGGAATGACTAATTTCTCTTTCTTCCACCAATTTTTTTTTGCCTGTCTAAATTCCAGATTTTATCCATTTTGAGGGGAGAGTGAATAGGTTCTTTCTCTGTTGCCTTGGCTAGAGTGCAGTGGTGTCATCATAGCTCACTGGACCCTCAAACTGCAACTGCAGGCATGTACAACTGTGCCCAGCTAGTTTTTTATTTTTTGTAGACATCGGATCTCACTGTGTAGTTCAGTTTGGCCTCAAATCCTCACCTTCAGGAAGTCTGGCCACATTGGCCTCCCAAAATGCTGGGATTACATGCATGAGCCACTATGTCCAGTCTCAAATTTGTTTGGAAATAAATACTCTAATACAAGTGTATGCTTAAACAATATGATGAAGAGATTTTATTTTTTAAGATATTTGTAGAAAATTATAGTAAAATATTTAAGAAATGGTCAGAAAACATCTTATTTTCTCAAACTCAACTGAATAAATCATATTTGACTTCACAGGCATCACATTCTTAAGTCAATTTGCATACTTGATAATGATCAAGTTCCTTTTATTCCACAAAGAAACTCAAAGGACTTGAGAAAAGAAATCTAACTAAATAATGAGGTTTTTTTTCACTGTTTCTAAACTTCAAGACAGAAGAATCAAACTACAGTCAAACTACCAGAACAAGGCTTCACAATTTTTTTCTTCCAAAACATTCCACGCATTTCTGTCTGATTTATTCCTTTGAATTTTATTTGCACTTACTATTAGGAAAAGAAATTGTTCAAAGAGATATACTAGTTCTTCAAACACATACATGCTCTTAGAAAAAATGCTTTATAGTGAGAGTGTTTAAATAGGGATCAATCAAATATCAAGTTTTCAAAACATATTTAAAATGATATGGCTTCTAAAAATAAACTTACATACTTGAAAGGAACAAATTGTAAAAATGAAAAACAAACAAAAAAACAGTTTACTTGGAGTGAGTTAAGAAAGATTACTGGAAAACACTTTACCTGTGGAATAATATTAAGTTTGCCCCGAAGGTCATGAAGTCCAATAGTTGATATATCAATTCCATCAATGATAATTTTGCCTCCTGATTTCTCCACAATTCTAAACAAGCAATTTGATAGTGTTGATTTGCCTGCTCCTGTTCTTCCCACAATTCCAACCTGTGTGGAAATGACCATCAATTTTTCATGCTGCATGCTCTGTAAGGGAGCGAGACCTCTGCACTGACAATAAATACCCTAGTTAGCCAGATGAGTAGGATCTAATTTTTCATCTAACACCTCAAGTGGTAGGAAAAATGTAATGTTACTTCTAAGGGTCAGTCTTTATTTAGATACCCTCTACTCACTGGAAAGGCTCTGGCTAATGTGTATTTTTCCTCAACTTATAGATATTTTAGTTATTATCTAACTAGAGAACTGCAGCAGCCCCAGGAAGAGCAGATCATCCTGAATCACCTCTGACCTAGCATTAAAAGCAAGGAAGGGCAAAGGAGGCAGTGATGATAAAACGGTTTACTGGTTTAATTAAGGCCCATTTATTTATTTTTGTTGTTACAATTGCCACAGCAGTCTTCTTCATGAAGTCTTTTCCCAGGCCGATATCTTCCAGTGTATTTCCTATGCTTTTAGGATTTTTAGGATTTTCAGTTTCATGCCTTAACTTTAAGTCCTGTATCCATCTTGAATCAATTTTTGTGAGTGGAGAAAGGTGAGGGTCCAGTTTCAGTCTTTTACATGTAGATATCCAGTTCTCCCAGCACCATTTATTGAATAGGGTGTCTTTCCCCCAAGGTATGTTCTTGTTTAGTTTATTAAAAATTATGATGTTAGTTTTATTGTTAGTTTATTGAAAATTATGACGTTAGTTTTATTTCCTGGTTTTCTATTCATTTCCAAATGTCTCTGTCTCTATTTTTGTGCCAGTACCATGCTATCTTGACTACTATGGCTTTGTAGGACAGCCTAAGATCTGGTATGGTGATGCTCTCAGCTTTGTTTTTATTACTAAGAACTACCTTAGCTATATGGGTTTTTTTTTTATGGTTCCACAGAAAATACAGAATCATTTTTTCCAAATCTTGAAAGTACAATGTTGGTATCTTAATAGGGATGGCATTGAATAGGTATATTGCTTTGGGAAGTATAGACATTTTAACAATATTGATTCTTCCCAGCCATGAGCAGGGTATGTTCTTCCATTTCTTGAGAAGCATGACACAATAGAAATCCTGAAAGAAAGCATAGGAAAAACACTGGAAGATATTGGCCTGGGGAAAGACTTCATGAAGAAGACTACCATGGCAACTGCAACAACAACAAAAATAAACAAATGGGACTTAATTAAACTCAAAAGCTTCTGTACATCTAAGGAGACAACAACCAAGGCAAATAGACAACCTACCCAATGGGAAAGGATATTTGCATATTTTGAATCAGACAAAGGCTTGATAACTAGGATCTATAGAGAACTCAAATTAATCCACATTAAAAAAGCCAACAATCCCATGTATCAATGGGCAAGAGACATGAATAGAACCTTCTTTGAAGAAGACAAACGAATGGCTAAACAAACGTATGAAAAAATGCTCATCATCTCTAATTATTAGAGAAATGCAAATCAAAGCCACCCTGAGATACCATCTAACCCCAGTGAGAATGGCCCACATCACAAAATCTCAAAACCAGATACTGGCGTGGATGTGGAGAGAAGGGAACACTTTTACACTGCTGGTGGGACTGCAAACTAATACAGCCTTTTTGGAAGGAAGTATGGAGAACTCTCAAAGAACCAAGGTTAGACCTCCCATTTGATCCTGCAATCCCATTACTAGGCATCTACCCAGAAGGAAAAAAATCCTTTTATCATAAGGACACTTGCACAAAAATGTTTATTGCAGCTCAATTTACAATTGCCAAAATGTGGAAACAGCCTAAATGCCCACTAACCCAGCAATGGATTAACAAGCTGTGGCACATGTACACTATGGAATACTATTCAGCCATTAAAAAAAATAGAGACTTTACATGTTTTGTATTAACCTAGATGGAAGTGGAACACATTATTGTTAGTAAAACTTCACAAGAATGGAGAAGCATGAATCCTATGTACTCAATTTTGATCTGAGGACAAGTAATGACAATTAATGACATGGTGGGTGTGGGGGAAGGAAGAGGGGAGCAGAGAGAGGGAAGGGGGCAGAGGCCGGGGTCTTGGTGTGTAAACAACTTTTGGGGGCAAGACACAATTGTAAGAGGGTCTTTACCTAACAAATGCAATCAGTATAACCCAGGTTCTTGTACCCTCCATGAATTCCCAACAATAAAATAAATTTAAAAAAAAATTCAAAAAAATAATGGTTTTACTGAGACTTGCAAAGAGGAAGTTTTTTTCTTACCCTCCTTGCCCCCCCCAAAAAACAAGCAAATAAATAAATAAAAAGGAATCAAGCCTTTTGCTAGATGGGCTAGAAAATGTAAAGGAATGCCAGCAAATTTCCTTGGTGTATCAAAACAGTTTACCGTCAAAACTCTTGTGGGTGGCCATGGATAATATTTAAGGATTTAACTTCTGGTCAAAATAATTGGCCTGTCATAAATATTCCAGTATTAAACATGTCCCCTTGACCGTGAGAACTAAAGCAATTTTTTCTATTTTCTGATGCATGTGTTAGTATTAATAGGGATGTTAAGCAGAGAGAACATTAAGGTTGTTGACTTGCTGTAATGTACAATTTCAAATCTGACAAATATATCAGAAGAAAAAAACCCCAGGAATCTATTGAATCAAATCAAAATTCCAAAATTATTTCATTTTTTTTCTGAAGTATTTCTGTTTCCAAAATATATTTATCCTAATGTGTTTATCTACTTTTTTAAAAACACAAAACTGGAATCATACTATCAATAGTTTTGTAAGTTTCTTGTATTAAGTAAATTGCAAGCATCTTTCCATCTCTCTAATAGTCTTAGAAAACATGATGCCTTGACTTACAAATAAGTGATAATATGAATTTACCATGTTTCAGACAATTTTTATTATTATTATAAGTCGCTTTATAGAAGAAGTAAAAATGTACTCTAAAATCATGTTTCACAATAGTGCAGGAGCAATTTAAAAAATATATTTTTTATTTAAAGAGGGAAAACTTATTCTCTACCTATGAACCACAAATTATTACTTATATATGAAATTTTAACAAAAGACCACTTTATACTCAATATTATATTGCACTTAATGAATGCATTCAGAAAAAAAAGAAAAAGAAACATAAGAAATACACGTGGTACCTTCTCTTCTTCAAGAGTCTTGAAAGTGATGTCTTGTAATGTTAAACCGAGATCATCTCGGTATTGAGCCTGAAAATTAATAAATTCCACTATCCCTTTATTGGGCCACTGTAGTGGAGGCCTTCTAGACATTATCCAAGGTGCCTTGAAACAAAGAAATACTCTTTAAATGACAATTACAATAAAATACACCCCTGCAAAGTAATTCTAATGCATGTAAACAAAGTGAAGAAGAATAATGATACATGAGACATTTATAGATAGTATGATTAAATACTATCAGAATAAAACCTCTCATCTAGTTATAAGAAAATCTTAGAAATAAATTTTACAGGTAAAAGATTTCCCATCATCTGTCACGTTATTAAGAAAAACCTTCTAAAATCCTTTAAAGACCTGAAGCCAACCTGAAATTTTAGCTGAGATGAGGACCGTCTGTCAGACACTCCTTCCCCAAATACTGAACGTTTGCTGTACCTGTCATTTTCTTAGTTGCTGGAGATTTGGCAGTGAAGAAAACAGAGAAACATTCTTGCCTTTGTGGGATGCACATGCTAATGGATAGAGGCAGAAAGGGATAGAGGCTATCCCCAGAATCTGTGATGATATTAAAGCTTTGGAAGAGAGGAAGGAATGGGCAGAGTTGCTAGGAGGAGTAGGTGTTATTTTAAGTAAGGTAGTTAAGAAGCGTTTTCCTGGTTCTGGTGGAAAAGCTCTTACCTGAACTTTGTGGACATTCCTGTAGAGCATTCTAGACAAAAGCACTAATAACTAGGTGGAACTAATCACTTTGTGCCCAGGACCCTGTGATGGGCTTGTCTGGAATACGGGAGGAAACCTGAGGCAGAACAAAGAGGAGGGTATAGTGCCTGGGCAGTGGGTGAAGTGTCCCACGGGACAGGGAGTGAAGGCCAATGTCAAATGATAGGCCACGTAAAGGGAGGACGAAGAAAGGGCCTTTCTTGGTCTTGACAAGGGCAGGTTCAATGGAGTGGTAGGATTGAAAGCCTGTTTGAATCAGGTCCAAAAAAGAGTGAGAGAAAAGGAAATGGAGAAATAAACACGGACAATTTTTCTTTCTTTCTTTTCTTTTTTTTTTTGGTCTTTTCCGTTTTATTATATTCATTATACCTACATATATAGACACACACACATATGAATCAAATGTTTAATGTTTGAGAATAATGCTGGTAATGATATCCTTTCAAAAAATATTCTTCTGTACAAGGGAGCAGAGAAACAGAGATGTAAAGGGCTAAACGAGGGTACTATGTGTTGGGACAAATTTACCTCTTCTATATCAAGTATTTTTGCAGAAGTATTGGTTACAACTTTCATTAAATTTTGCCGTTTTGTTTTTTTAAAAAGTATGTGTCTATCCATACACATTTTATCATCATTTTCCAATGTGAAAGAAATATATATTAATAGCAAAAAAATTGTAAAAACATATGTACGTATATGTGTTTTTACAGACAGGGTCTTGCTCTGTTGTTTGGGCTAGAGCCAGCACAGCTCACTGTAACTTCAGACACCTGGGCTCAGGTGATCCTCCCACCTTAGCCTTCTGAGCAGCTGAAACTACAGTTGCATGCTACCATGCCTGGCTCATTTTTAAATTTTTTCTTGTAGAGACAGGGTCTCCGTATGTTGCCCAGGCTGCTCTTGAACTCCTAGCCTCAAGCTATCATTCACGTGATTTCTCAGATGGAAAATGACTAAATAATTTGAATGTTTGTTACTTTGGATTACTTATTGTGAAGATAGACTAAACTTTCATGAAATTTATATGAGAAGAAAAGATAAGACCTTGGGGATAAACCAAAGAAGAACCAAAGTTCGGGTAGGAATTGGAGGATATAGAAAATGCTTTACCTTATCTACTGGCTGAGTGGAGCAAGAGGGTAGCAAGTTGGAAGAAGTAGTTAATGGGTAGGCCTCAGAGAAGACAGGAAGTGACATTACCAAAAATACAACTGGAAATGTTAGATTTTTATTTGCAGGAAGGATACCTTTTCCTTAGACTTATGAGCAAAAGAATAAAAGTAATGAACAAAAGAGAAAAGATCCTTTCATAGTTGGACTGAAACAGATAGAGGAATTCAAGTTATCTTTACCAGAAGCAGTGTTAATTAATGAAACATCGGTGTAGAAGTAACATAGATGAGTAAAATATATGGATAACTTAAATATTATGAGTAAAATATATGGATAACTTAAATATTATGGTGTCAAGGGTCAAATTCTGAATGCAGTTAATTGAAAAGAACAAAACAGACTGATTTAGTCCCCTCCTCTTTCCCATTCACAGAGTTGTTAATGATGAGTAAATGGAGCAGAAAGTATAGGCAATAAGGATGTAATCAATTTAGAAACTGTGCAGACTCTAAATAATTATGAGACAACTAAATTAAGATACTTTTCTCAATGTAAATCCCCACAAGGTTGTAATTATATGTAATATATTTTACCCTACACATCAGGAGAACACAAATCACTGTGTCTTTTAAAAACAGGTCATTATATTCCCTTCTTATAATTCACAGAAATACAGATGTGTCTTATAATTTATGGACAGTCCTAACTAAATAAGAAGTGTTTTTATTTCTACTTTAGTGACAATAATGGTCCATTTTACAACATTTTTTTGTTTTAATTTAATTGAAATTTTGAATATTACATGAATTTGGAAATATAGGGTTTATAAATTATTATGAGTAAATAATAGTTGTATATTTTTATAGGGTACATGTGATAGTTTGATATAGGCATACAATGTGAATTAAACAAATCAGGGTAATTAGGATACCCATGATCTCAGGCATTTAACTTTTATTTTGTGTTGGTACCATTTTAATTCTATTCTTCTAGTCATTTTAAAGCATGCTCTAACTTATTATTGATTATAATCACTTTGGTGTGCTATCAATATTTTTCACTTTATCTAACTGAATTTTTGTACACATTAATTATCCCCACTTTATCCCCCCCTCCCCAAATGCAAGTTTTTGTCTAAAATTTATTTTTTAAATGTCAATTCAAGGTACATTAAAATATCCTAATCTTCCATCTATTGGCTACTCAGCAGTGCTTACCTCTTTATCCATATTTTCATATTCACAAACTCTTTCAATGGAAACTGCTTTGTTTTCAATTTCACATACCTTCCTTACCCAAGAATTCAAAGAATGAGTAATCTGGGAAGGGAGATGACAGAGAAGGGGACAAGAGCGTAATACATGGTATTTAGTCTTTTATGTGATATAAAGAATACATTATTTCTGTAAAGTTTCACTTTTTAGTGTTTTCACATACTTTATTTCTTTTGATTATTTAACAGCTCTAGAAGTAAGCATATTTCCTCACATACACACTTGTTTCTGTAAGTATATTAAACTTACTAATATCATAAAGAATGCAATTATTTGGCAGAGGATAGAATGGCCATAGTTCAGCATGTACTTAGAAAGCCCATACTTAGAATAAGGAATGATTGATGAGATATGCCTCAAAATATGTACATCCTAAACAAAAGAAAAAAAAATAGCACACAAATATTTTGGCATTCTACACTATTTTCCATCAGAAGGAAGATTCTCCTAACTTTCTGACTTTCTCCTGTTTCCTTTTTCATTTTTTTTTTAACCATACTTTCTTCTTCCCTAATCTCCAACGTACGGTCTCCAAGGTTATTATTGCTTGTCTGATTCTAAAACTCAGAAATCTTTTACAATCCGTTTTTTTCTTGAGATTTGTGCCAATCCATTTGATGGCCCACCTGACATGATCTGAATATGAACTCATTAAAATATTTATTTAACCTACTCAGGGTGATAGTAGTACGTTTCATTGCACAAAATAGTCCTGTTTGATTCTGCGGTTCAGCCCCAGGTCCTGCTTATACATCTGTGCCATATTCCATTTCTAGAAGCCTAAATTCTGAATTCTAAAGTGCAATAGGCCTCAAGGTTTCTGGATAAGAAGCTAAGGGTCTATACCAAAGTCATCGAGACTTATCTTCTGAATAATGTGAAATTAAATTTAATAGTTTAAAGCACTTGCTATTTTACAAAGGTAGAATGGACACACTCATAAGTGTGTGTGTTAAAATACCCCTAGTTATTTGTGGTATAAGTTAAGATAGGACTTATTAGGGGAAAACTTACAAGCAGAAGAGAAGCAGCACATATATTCGCCCCAGAGCTTGCAGTATTTTCTTGCTGGGCAAATTGGATGCACTGGCCATGATGGAGAAGGATGATACCCCTGTAACATGCTATTAGTCTATAAGGGTAAGACAGAAGAAACTTCTGCATAGCTATGGAACAGCAGTAATTTCCTGGTCTCTTAATGCTCAGCCTTGGGCATCAGCCTGTTCTTCCTAAGTTAACTTAAAACTGCTGAGCTAGATTTCTGCTACCATAAAAACAGAGAGAAATAAGCCTCCTGGGTAATTCAGATTCGTCTCTCATTACTTAGTTAATATAATTTATAATTTACATAGGCAAAGAAAAGTGTTTAATTAATTGGTTTTTAAATATATTATGTCCTGAAAAAATCATTAGTTACTTACATTTAGGGCATAGGATATAGATAAACCAACTATGGCTGAATCTATGGAGTCTCCAGCCAGCACAGCCAGCAGTGCAGCAAAGAACACCATTGCGTTGCCAAGAAATTCGAGTCTCACGGCCAGCCACCTGGGGTAAATGGGGAATGTATTCCTCAGTCACTGGGATGGAAAAGTTTCAGTGTACTTACTACTAACTCCCTTTGGGAAATCAAGATGTAAACATCAACGGCTGCTTTTCCTTCGTTCCTCTACTTTCTTGGAAGTCAATTAAAGATAGAATTGTCATATAATGATAACATGAAAAAGTCCTCTGCATAAAAATATGCTTGCAGAACTTTGATTTAAAACTTGATCAGAATTTAAAAGGAAATGAAAAGAACACTAGCTAAAATCCTATGGGAAAATCAATTATATTTCCAATTACATGCACTTTTTATATGATAAAGTTATTCTCTAAAAATTAAAATGTGTCCAACTACTATTTAATATTTCATTTATTCTTCTTTAAGCAGAATTATAACTTCAAATTCCAAAATCATATGGAATTCTGTATGAAAATAAAATATATTCTAAAAATATAAAATACAATGTAGAATCATGTAATAAGTAATTCTAACAACACCCTGGATAGCCTTTGATAACTTGGGACCTTGTTTCACTGTAGTAGTACATGTCTTTTATATGACTATACATAGATACAATTTAATTTAAATGTATATTAATACTAAAAATATTTAGGACTTCTGAATACTTACATTTTGAATTGGATAAAATGCCATTACAAAAGACTCTTTCCCTTTAGAAGTCAGCAGAAGGATAGCTAACAAAGGTAATCTTAAGTTAGGTGTACGAATGTGACTTACCTGTTTGAAATGACATTATTGTAGAAACAGACCAAGTTCTCATTCACCACCTCTTTGTTTTGCTGGATGAATCTGTGCTCGTGTCCAAACGCTCTGATAGTGGACACGCCTGCTAATGTCTCACTAAAGTGGGATATGACAGGCGAACGAGAAGCTTCTGCCATCTGCCGAATCCACCGAGAGCTTGCCATGTAACGTCTCTAATTGGAGACGAGAAGAGGAAGTTGCCAAAAAGTAGTGAAAATCCCTTCAGGGTTTAAAAACAGCACGACCCTTGGGAAGTGATTTAAAGAGTGACCCCCCAAAGTTAGATGTAAATCCTAATCCCCACTACCTGTTGAATGGTGACCTTATTTGGAAATAGTATCTTTGCATATATAATTAAGATAACATCTCAAGATGTGATGAATCCTAACTCCAAATCTCAGTGTACTCATAACAGACAAAAAAGAAAACATAGACTCAGGGAAAATGCCCTGTGCTGACAAAGGCAGAGGCTGAACTGCTGTGTCTGTCTCTAAGCCAGGGAAAAAGCCAGGGGTTGCTGACAGTCAGCAGAAGCTGGCTGAGAAGTGCAAAACAGATTCTCCCCCAGAGCCTCCAGAAGAACCCAATCCTGGCTACATAATTGAATTTGGACTTCTGCCCTTTGTAACTGACAGAATACATTTCCATCATTTTAAGCCATCCAGTTTGTGGTATTTTGTTACAGGAGCCTTAGGAAACTAATATACCCATGTAACAACAAAGAGCCCAAATTCTGAATAGCACCTCTGGAACCTAATTGGGCAAAATTTCACCTCGACAGCACTCAAATGATCATCACTGAGTACCTACTAGGGAAAAACCTCTATGTCACATGTTGAAATGTGGCAGTTTTAATCCACTACGTGAGGGAAGCAGAGGAAGCAATATTAGTTTTGTACCTGCACATAATTATAGAAAAAATAAACATTTTTTTTTCCGCGAGAATTACTAGTGCAATCACAATTTCAAGAGGGTTCCTCCTCAACCTCAGATTGAGGACAATTGGAATGGTGGAGACAATGGAAAGTGAGAAGGACCAGGCCCTGAGTGAACTGGGTGATAGTACAGCGCCAGAAAACTGCCATTAACAAAAAATGAAAATGTTAAGGGTTACCAGATCTTGAACAATTTTTAGGAAAGTCTTCAGATCTGAAATTTCGCACAAAATTCCCAATTTTTAAATGTCTTCAAATGGTTAAAACACTGTACAAGCCAAATAAAAACATGTGTCAATCTATATACAGCCTGCTAGCTTGCGGCTTATGAATTCTGTTCTGTGCTAAATGCTTGGAGAATATTTAGAATTGTAGCATTCTGAGGCTGCTGCGGAGTTAAGACGTCATTTAGAGCAAGGAATGAGTATGTTTCTGGGCTCACAGGCTCTCAGAGTAGCTGATTAAGGATTAAACCACTTTTCCATAGGTAAAGGTAAATACATGTATACTCTCAAGGCTTTTTATAATATTTTGGTAAATTATAGAAGCCATAGAGTTCTCCCATGAAAAGTCTCCAGGAAATCAAGTTTAAGAACCTTTGACCTATACCAGTGCTTTTTCACTTCTGTAAGGATCGCACAGAGGGTTTGTTAAAGTGGAGACTTCTGAGCCCTGCCCTGAGGGATTCTGGTTCGAGGGCCCAGGAAGCACATGTTATGCAGCACACATCTAAATCAAACCTCTACTTTCACAGGAGAAAGACTTGATATCAGAAAAATGAGTATGGAAGGTGACTAGAATTCCAGGTTCTAGAACACCAATTCAGAGCTTACACTATACCACTCCCTATAATGAGACATGTTTGCTAGGCTCTTTTCCACTCCTGATCACTCTGCTACAGTTTAACAACCATAGGACCCTTATAGAAAATTGTAATTGTGATATGAGTATTTTTTTAATCCCAAGGAGATATAATTTATCCTCAATGTCATTCCTCTGTTTACTGATAAAAAAAAATATATATATATATATATATATATATGTCATATGTATATGACATAGTCTCTGCTCCCCAAGAACTTACAATCTCATTGAGGAGACAATGTGTGATTCCTAAAAAATAGCTTATAATCCTAGTAGTGTAGTAATTCCATAATACATAGGTAAGTCAGATCTTTTTCCAAATTTGGTAGAGAATTCTTCACACAGAAAATGGAATATGACCTAGGCCATGAGGTATAAATAAGATCTAGAAAAACAGAGAATATAGGGAAAACATACAAAGTAAGAGAAATAATGGTGGATAGGTGTCAAAATGAAAAATTTATTAACATTCTAACTGGAGCAGACTAAACTTTAATATCAATTTAAAAACTTAGGTTTTTGAAAAGCATTAAACTTTAAGAATCTTTTTTGAAAAGATCCTCAGGGTAGTTTAAACACATGTTAAATTTGTTTGTTTTCCACTGTGGCCTTACAGTGACAGAATTTTGAAGTTTACATCTTTACATTTTAATATAAAGATATCGTGTAGATATCCTGAGAAATAAATTTATCTCTTTCATCTATCATTTGCTGATACCTGAGATCAAGGGACACAAAGGTAGTAGCTGTTTCTCTCTTGGATATTCAGGCAAATTAATATTCTGTTAAAGTGTGAACAATATGTCAGTTTTGTAGTGGGCATAAAAATGCAAGATTCGGCTCTCTGTTTCTGGAGCATAGCTAACTAGGATAGCCCAGATGTTGCACCCCTGGACTGCACTGTATTTGCATGGATGCCACTTTTTCCATGGGTTGTTTGCCGTTAATGACTGAGCATGGCAGGTATTCCTAAAGCAGAATCATTCAGAAACAAGTGGAACTCTCCCAGGGTGACTTTGAGGAATTACCAGTTGACTTGAGTGAACTTGCTATGAAACTGCTCTGTAGTCCAAGTCTCTCACTACTCAAACTTTCTACCTTCTTCTCCCCCACAGGGAGGGATTGGATAGGACTTACTCAGCCCCGGCTTTTCCTGATCACTCTCCTTTATCTTTTATACACATTTCCCTGAGTAAATCTCTATCTAGTATACCCAGGCCTTTCTTGGACTCTGCTTCTTGGAGAACTTAGACTAGCAGGAGGTAGGTTTAAGTGGGTCTGAAACTATACCATATTTGACTTTGGGCTGATAGGTTATTAATACAAATAAAAATCCGTGTACTTACTTGTATGGAGAAATAAAAGAAAATCAAGGGAATAATCCACAGAATGAAGAATGGCAAAGCTCCCGCAATGACCAAAACTGTCTCAACAACATCCAGCGTACAATTTATCCAGGTTCGTAAATAGTAATGAAAGCATGTGTCAATTATACATATGTCCTGAAAAATTTGATTATCAGGTCACTTTAACTTTTTATGTTTTACAATGAAGGGAAAGAGAAATATATCATTCAACGAAAAAATTTTAAAATGTTTATTCAGATATCATAATCTGTTGATTAAATGGGTCCAACTACATGATCTTTGCTCACCCCACCATATTTATCCCCTAGAGTCAACTGTAACAATTTAAAGTCTGTTGTAGTAGCCAGATGCCAATGATCAAGCAATTTATATCTCCCAATGATGACTACATAGCAATTAATTATATAACTAAAGTCAGACCCTAACAACAACAACAACAATAGCAACAACAACAACAACAAATATATATATATATTTAGTAGAGGGGGCAGCTGCAGTGGCTTGTGCCCACAAACCGAACACTTGGGAGGCCGAAGCGGGTGGATTGCCTGAGCTCATGGATTCAAGACCATCCTGAGCCAGACCAAGACCTTGTCTCTAAAAAATAGCTGGGCATTGTGGCGGGTGCCTACAGTCCCAACTACTTGGGAGGCTGAGGCAAGAGAATTGCTTGAGCCCGAGAGTTAGAGGTTGCTGTGAGCTGTGACAGCACAGCACTCTACCAAGGGTGACAAAGTGAGACTTTCTCTCTCAAAAATAAAAATAAAATAAAAATTAGTGGAGGAATTTTCAAGATTCGGTATTTGTGCTTGGGCTATCATTATTCACTACCTAAAAATTGTAGAAAACTCATGGGACACTGCTATCAACTAAAAACATGCCCAGTGGCCTTCTTGGATAGCTGAGTCCTACCTATATCAGAAAGGCAAAAAAGCAAAATAATCATCATTTCCATAATTAGAAACTGAAAGATGGAGATGGGCAATACATGTGAGAGAAGGGTCCTGGGAAGGCATTGTATTAATTCATACTTTGCTGCATATAACTTAATCAAATATATGTTTGTGGTATAAGAAGCATGACCTAGGATAGCTCAAGGAAGACAAAGATACTGAATCTGGATTTGGATGAACTACTCAGTTCAGGACAAATTGGATGCAAAGTGTAGAGATGAAAGTTTATTAATTCTACCTTGCTTTGAGATTTCCCCGAGTATTGTATATACCCCAAAGTGTAACAAATCACAGTCATATGAAATTTCTTGCCTATTTTTAGAGTGTAATGTCCCATATTCTCATTAGTTCATTTGAAATTTTACTTTATAAAATTGATTGTTATTCAGTAGAGTCTTAGTAGGAAATGTCCACTGGGAGGGAGAATACTGGTGACCAATTCTTTAAGTTTTCAAAAAACAATTGAACATTGTTTTGATTAAGCATGATTTAATACCATGTGAAGAATTTATTATGCTAGGAATTTTCATTTATATTTCCCTGCATTATTTTCACTTTCCCTTATATACACACCCTATTTTCTTGACCTAGAGATATAAACAAACTAACATAGTTTCAAGTTATGGACCTGCATTGTCTAATACAGGAACAACTAGCAATATGTGTCTAGTTGTCTTGAGATGTGGCTACTCTTAGTTGAAATGTACTGTTAAGTACATAATAAAAACCAGATTTCAAATACTTTATACAAAAAATGTGAAGTGTTTTATATATAGAACAAAAATATTTTGAATATAGTTTGTTAAATAAAATATGTTACTGTGTGTAATTAGTTATTTTGACATTTTTCTTTTTAACTATTGACCGTGGCTATCAGATAATTTAAAATTACACATGTGGTCTGCATTATATTTATACTGATTGGGCAGTGCAATTATAAGTGCTTAAGCGTAAACACATTGGGAAACTCCTATATATAAGCAGAGACATTTGAAAATCTCTACCCATATCCATTCATCATAAATTATTTCTTAAATTTTCTTAGAGGCAGAGTGTTTTCAAGTCCAAATATCTTCATGGTAACTTAAATTTTCATCTCTTTCTTAGCCTAAGCCAGTGATTCCAAACTCAATATGTATATAAATTAGAAGTGTAGACATCAAAGCTCATGAGTTCCTTGCATTTTTAAGTGATTTCTAATTCTTTTAATTATATGTGTAAGACATGACTCTGTTACACATCAGTTATCAATTTCCCTTGTCTAGAAATGCATCAAATAAAATTAAGTCTCTTCTAAATACACAATATTTTGTACAAGTGAGATCATAAGGTACTAAAATAAATACAGGTCATCATTTTTAGGAATGCTATTCGGTCAGTTACCTCTTTCCTTACCTTGGTGAAGTGACTGATGATTTGACCTATGGGGGTAGTTTCAAAAAACTGTAGCGGGAGGTGCAGCACGTTATCCAACAGCTGCACATACAGGGACCGAGAGGCAGTCAGGGAACCTCTGGTGGTTACATAGGCTCCCAAGCAGACAAAGAGACCTAAACAGGCAATGTTATCAGGGTCATATCAACATCACAAAAGGAATTTTGTGTTGCTACTATCAGAAGGTTGCCTGTAATGACAGTTTTTAAAATTGAAAACCCAAATATCATACCTAAAATGTGTGAGTGTGGTCTGAACTACATATACATGTGTGTGTGCACAAAATAAATAGGCACTTCTGATGGTTTTCTTGTTTTTTCTTTTTCTTTCTTTTTTTTTTTTTTCGAGACAGAGTCTTACTTTGTCATCCTTGGTAGAGTGCTGTGGCAGAAGATCCTAGGGGGACCCCTTGTAGCAAAGTACAAATAGCAAGGGAATACATAGCTTACAATAACCTCAAATTCTCGGGATCAAGTGATCCCCTAGCCTCTTGAGTAGCCGGGACTGTAGGGGCCCAAATTTTTGTTTGTTTCTTTGTTTTTTAGAGACAGGATCTCACTTTCACTCAGGCTGCTCTTGAACTCCTGAGCTCAGGCGGGTAATCTACCCGCCTCCCAGATTGCTAGGATTATAGGTGTGAGCCACTGAGTGCAGCCACCACTGATGGTTTTCCATGCCACCAGAGCACAGCACTCCTCACTCACGGTCAGAGGTTCTATTCAGAAATACACAGAAAATAAAAGATCAATCCACCACATGTAATTTTAGCAACTCATTCCCTTTATGATGTCGTGTGGAATAAGATGGCTCTCACTACTGCTTTTAGCCAAATAATTTCAGTTTCCAAACTTCTTGGTGCCTAGAAGAGTTGAACTTCCTGGCCCTCTTGTGGGTGACAGGAACAGATGAACAGTTCTAAACAAGGAATTATGAGATAAATGACATAGGACACTTCCAGGTTAGAGCATGTAATTGCTGGTGGCAGACTTCCTTCTGCACAGTGCCTGCAAACATTTAAAATGGTGCTTGGATTTCTCCTTCAACTTGGGTCCCTAGGGTAAGCAGAGTACCTTTCCCAACCCTCTGTGGGCACATGGTCTTAGTGAGGAATTAACTTCTTTTGGTGTGTTAAGCCACTAACACATCAGGAAGATTGGCAGGAGAATTGTTCTTGTAATAACTAAAAAGACAGATAATATATATAATAAACTTGCAGCTTTAGTGGAAGAATTTGGAAAACAGTTATTAGCAGTTATTGGTTATGTGATAAGTTATTACAAAAAAGAGACAAGCTCAAGAGCGCTAATCTGGTATGTAAGATAAGAGAGTTACCTAGTATGTAAGAAGAAATGAAAGAAAAGAAAAGAAAAGAAAAGAAAGAAAGAAAGAAAGTCAGCTGGGCATACTTGCTCAGGCCTATAATCCTAGCACTCTGAAAGGTTAAGGCAGGTGGATCACTTGAGTTCAGAAGTTCAAGATTAGCCTGAGCAAGA
>CAUYON010046650.1:0-15561 GCA_963573935.1 Arctocebus calabarensis
GGTGTCATAGCTCACAGCAACCTCTAACTCTTGGGCTCAAGTGATGCTCTTGCCTCAGTTTTTCTATTTTTTAGTAGAGACAGGGTCTCGCTGTTTTGCTCAGGCTGGTCTCAAACCCATGAGCTCAAGTTATTCACCTGCCTCAGCCTCCCAGAGTGCTAGGATTACTGTGCCCAGCTACAGTCCATTTTTTTTTGTTTATTCTTGAGAGTCGTGCTCTCCCAGACTGTAGTGAGTTTAGCACTATCATAATTCACTGTAGCTTCTAACTCTTGGACTCTAGCAATCCTCTGCCTCACTCTTCCAAGTCGCTGGGACTATAGGTGAGTGCCCCACACTAGGCTAATTAAGTAAATTTTTTTTCTTTTTTTGAGACAGGGTCTCACTTTCTCGCTCTTGGTAGAGTGCTGTTACATCACAGCTCACAGTAAGCTCCAACTGTTGGGCTTAAGCGATTCTCTTGCATCAGCCTCCCAAGTAGCTTGGGACTACAGGTGCCTGCTATAATACCTGGCTATTTTTTTGTTGTAGTTGTCAGTGTTGTTTGCTGGCCAGGGCCGGGTTCGAAACTGCCAGGCTCAGTGTATGCAGCTGGCGCCATAACCACTGTGCTACGGGCGCCAAACCTAAATAAAATATTTAGGTTGGTCTTGAACTCCTAGCTTCAAGCATTCCTTCTGCCACAGACTCCCGAATTTCTGGGACCACAGGTGTAAGGTCACCCTTCCTGGTGGATATGAAGATTTAAACACCTTTTTTGTTTGTTTGTTTAAAAATTGAGGGTTTCTAGTCTTCTCAGTATAGTAGAGTAGTATAGGTTTCTAATACCTGATGAAGTTTTCTTTTGTTAAATTTGGAGATAAATTTATATTGTATTTCCAAAGTGTATTCTCCTTATGCAAAAATGATACATACAAACAGGCCAGGTGTGGTGGCTCATGCCTATAATCCTAGCACTCTGGGAGGCCAAGGTGGGAGGATGGCTTGAGCTCAGGACTTTGAGACCAGCCTGAGCAAAAAGTGAGACCCTCATCTCCACTAAAAATAGAAAAACTAGCTGGGTTTTGTGGCAGGCATCTGTAGTCCCAGGTACTTGGGAGGATGGGGAAGAGGATTGCTTGAACCCACGAGTTTGAAGTTGCTGTGAGCTATGATGCATGGCACTCTACCCAGGGCAACAGAGTAAGACTCTATCTCAAGAAGGGGGAAAAAAAAAGACACAATGAACCCACCCTTGTGAGGAAGGAGTGTGCTTTTGATTTTGTTCTGTGCATGTATCCATACTTTGAGTAGTTTCTTGTTCTGTGTACATTCTGTTGCATTTAACTCTTCATTGGTATTTAAGCTTAAACATTTGTGTTCCCTATATTAATTATCCTTTTGGTTTTTGGGGGCTAACCAACTTTTTAGGTGGGGAGTTGGTTGCTACTTCCCTCTCTTTTTCCTTTCATTTAAAAAAAATATTTTTTTAGATAGGAGAAAAGTCAATATGAGTTCTGTATGTGTTGAAGGGAAAAATTCATATAATATAAAATAAAACATTTTTGGCTCAGCAACCGTAGCACAGTGGTTACAGCGCCAACCACATACACCTAGGTTGGCAGGTTCAAAAACTGGCCTGGGCTAGCTAAACAACATTGACAACTCTAACAAAAAATAGCCTGGTGTTGTGGTGGGCACCTGTAGTCCCAAGCTCCTTGGAGGCTGAGGCAGGAGAATTGCTTAAGCCCTAGAGTTGGAGGTTGCGGTGAGCTGTGACGTGACAGCACTCTACAGAGGGTGACGTAGTAAGACTGTCAAAAACAAACAAACAAATAAAACATTTTTAGCCATTTTAAGTGTACAGTGGCATTGAGTACTTTATGATGTTGTGTAACTATGATTATTATTTCTAAAACTTTTTCATCATGCCATATGGAACTATACCCTTTAAGCAATAATTCCTCATTTCCTATCTTCCTCCACCTCCTGGTAACCTCTGTCTCTGAATTTGTCTCATAGGTACCTACCTCTTATAAGCTGAATCATCTACTGTCCTTTTGTGCCCAGGTTTTCGGTTTTTTTTTTTTTTTTAAAGGTTAGTCAAGTAAAGCAGTGGGAGTGAAGAAGGAACAAAAGAATCTGTAACTGGTTGTGATAAATTCGTTGTAAACACCACGGCACTTGGACCAGCCATGTGTCCAGCTTATTTTGCTATTATGATGTTTTCAAAGTTTATCCATTTTGTTGTATGCATCAGAACTTTCTTTTCTTTTTATGTCTTATAATATTCCACTTATATATACATACCACATTTTGTTTATCCATTTATCTATTAATGGACATTTGGATTATTTCTACGTTTTGGCTATTGTGAATAATGTTACCCTGAAAATTGGCGAACACAAGAGTCTCAGTTTTCAATGTTTTTCTTGGAGTGGAGTGTCTGGGTGATATGGTAATTCTAAATTTACCTTTTGGGCCAGGCTCAGTAGCTCGAGTCTGTCATTCTACCATCTTGGGAGGCTGAGGTGGGTGGATTGCCTGAGTTCACAGGTTCAAGACCAGCCTGAGCCAGCGTAAGACCCCGCCTCTAAAAATAACTGGGCATTGTGGGGGATGCCTGTAGTCCTAGCTACTTGGGAGGCTGACACAAGAGAATTGCTTGAGCTCAGGAGTTGGAGGTTGCTGTGAGCTATGACGCCACAGCACTCTACTAAGGTTGACAAAGTGAGACTCTGTCTCAAAAAAAAAAGTGCTTGCTCTTACCTTTCTAAAATACCATATTGTAAATACGTAAGACATAATTTATTAACTCCTAATGAAATATGCAGGATTTTTTTTCTCTCTTTGTCTTTTATTTTATGAGACAGGATCTTGGGCAGCGCCTGTGGCTCAGTGAGTAGGACACCGGCCCCATATACCAAGGGTGGCAGGTTCAAGCTTGGCCCTGGCCAATCTGCAACAATAACAAAAAAAAATAGCCGGGTGTTGTGGTGGGTGCCTGTGGTCCCAGCTACTCGAGAGGCTGAGGCCAAGAGAATCACTTAAGCCCAGGAGCTGGAGGTGGTTGTGACTTGTGACACCATGGCACTCTACTGAAGGGCAACAAAGTGAGACCCTGTCTCTAAAAAGAAAAAAAAAAAAGAACATAAAAATTCCTGGAAACCTCTAAGATAAGCATTATTTATTTATTTATTTTGGGGGCAGAGCCTCAAGCTATCGCTCTGGGTAGAGTGCTGTGGTGTCACAGCTCACCGCAACCTTAAACTCCTGGGCTTAAGCTATTCTCTTGCCTCAGCCGCCCGAGTAGCTGGGATTACAGGCGCTTGCCACAACACCCATCTATTTTTTTGGTTTTAGTTGTCATTGTTTGGCAGGCCCAGGCTGGATTCGAACCTACCAGCTCTGGTGTATATTGCTGGCACCTTAGCCACTTGAGCTACAGGCACCACTGACATTTAATTTTTAATTATTATTTATTTTTTTATTTCAGTTTTGTACTGGGTCATAGATGATTAGGTTACATTGTTTGCATTTGTTAGGTAAAGTCCAAGTTGTAGTCATGCCCCTCACCTAGGAGGTGTGCCATTATACCCTTACACTGTGCCTATTAGGTGAGAGCACACCAAGAGAGCGATTTTATTTTATTTTATTTTATTTATTTATTTATTTTGAGACAGAGCCTCAAGCTCTTGCCCTGGGTAGAGTGCAGTGGCATCACAGCTCACTGCAACCTTCAACTCCTGGGCTCGAGCAATCTTTCTGCCTCTGCCTCCCAAGTAGCTGGGACTACAGGCGCCCGCCACAACGCCCAACTATTTTTTGTTGTAGCCGTCAGCTGTTTGGCAGGCCAAAGCTGGATTCGAACCCGCCAGCTCAGGTGTATGTGGCTGGTGACTTAGCCACTTGAGCTGCAAGCACCGAGCCAAGAGAGCAATTTTAGAAGTCACTTTGCAACCCTTCCCTCATACATAATATAAATATGAAAAATAAGAAACATTTTAAAAACTTGTTTTTGAAAATTATTGACATGCAACAATAACCTTGACTTTGTTTTTTCCAGATATGGCCGCGTGGAAAGTGTCAAAATTCTCCCCAAGAGGGGATCTGAAGGAGGAGTGGCTGCCTTTGTGGATTTTGTGGACATCAAAAGTGCACAGAAAGCTCACAACTCGGTCAACAAAATGGGAGATAGAGACCTACGCACGGATTATAATGAACCAGGCACCATTCCGAGTGCTGCTCGGGGATTGGATGATACAGTTTCCATAGCATCTCGTAGTAGAGAGGTTTCTGGGTTCAGAGGAGGTGGCGGAGGGCCTGCTTATGGCCCCCCACCATCACTTCATGCACGAGAAGGACGTTATGAGCGGAGACTTGATGGGTAAGTTCCAAGGTTTCTGTAGGCAGGTATTTTGTATTTGATATGGTGAGAAACAGAAACTCGTATTTAGGGGCCCCAGATGGATTTAAAATTTTGGGCATTCTCAATGTTTCCCATTTTGGGTTGGAAACGGAAGTGATTTCTATCCCAATGGCTGGTATCTTATGGAATCATAGAGGATATTTCCTGCAGCTGATTGGATATCTACTTGAGATACAAAGTGGTGGAAGATTTCCTACAGCAGCATCATTTTTGGAGTTACCTGTCATCTAGAATGAATTATTCCTTCTCTTGGATAATGTTAAGGGCTTTCTTGGATATATCCTTTCTACTTGATGGAGCTATTTGGATTTTGTGGTCGTACTACATGGAATATTTCCGGAATATTAGAGCCTACAGATTGTTTTAGGGTTGATATCTGCTTCTCCATTTTCACTACAGAAAGTGTACAAATGAATTGGATTGTCACAACAAATTCTAGAAGATCATAATGATTCAACCACTTGGATTCTACAAACAATAACATGGAAATGTGTGCTTGGATGAAGAAGAGAGAAGTTGGTGCTTGATTTTTCCATTTTGGATCTACACAATTTCTATGTTGTTGGAATTATACTCCTTGATGGAATGGGGGAAAATCGAGATGATGGACTTTCCTAAATTCTGGAATATAGCCATTCTTTTCTAATTGCTGGAATGGATGGGATGTCATGCTGTCGAGTCTACATTAGCCCAGGGGAAGAGGATTCACTATATCATTTTTTAAGCATGTTGCTGTCCAGCTAAAGGTACTTTAGCTTTAAACACATGGTGACGATCAGTTGTGGATACAGCAATAAAAATTGACTAGGCTGGATGGCTACAAAAGTGAACTGTTGGCGAGCAACTGTGCCTTCATTTGTTGGAATTGTAGAGGAAATTTCCTCTTCTGCCTGCTATCTGAGTCATACTTAGGGCTGGAGATTTTTATGAATGTGGATCAATTTATAATTGTCTACTATTTCAAGAAAGAAGTCTGGGGGTTTCAGAGTTACAGTTTGTCTGGGACTTCTTGCTTCCAGTGGAATTATTTTGTCTGGTCACTAAGATTTTTTTTCCTTGTGGTTCATCTAAATATCATTTGACACCCTTGCCCATTAAGAAGGTGGATTACCCCCGTAAGAGGGGCCAAAATTGGGGAAGTTATGTTCACAATTCTCTCCCTAGATTTAATTGGGATTATAGGTCGTGTTTCCACACTTGGAAAAGGTTGGTATGTCCTGACCTGTGTATATTAGCCCTCTCCTAACCCAAGTCAAACTTTCTCTCCCCCCTCCACTAACTCTAGAAGTATTTAGTACTAATAGATGAATCAGAGAATAGCCATTAGATTTCAGCTCTGCTAGCTCTTATGCTTGCCTTCTTTATCTTCATAATGGATAAGAACTTTTGCGTATTTATAAAATAGCAGCTATAGCACTGTAGCAGTAGTTCTCCTAGAACTTTTGCCTATTGCTTCTGTTATATCATTAATAATGGCTTTCATTGATTTAATATTGATAAGGTACTAAATGAATTATTTATGAGATTTTAAGTCTTGAAGGAATCCCTCTTGTTAGGCAGTGAAATATCCAAATTTCAGAATTATAGTGAATAAAAAAGGACAAAGTTATTTAATACATTTAAGTAGGAAAGATTACTAAATTTTTTGTTATGCCAGTTGCTTTTCATAATAGCAAAAAAAACAAAACTAGCGTGGGAAAGTGGGATTGCTACTAAGACAAATGGTGGGTAAAAATGAATGTTAGTGGAAAGATACTGGGAATCTAGGCATGGATTAGGGAGGGACATAGTATTGTTTTAAGATTTTGCTGGATAGTCCTTTTTGAAGAGATTCTAATTCTTTGTCTTTCATGATTCTTCAGTCTCTTTTGCAATAGTTTTATATTCTTTGGCTGAAAAATATTGACATCTTACTAGTATTTCTAAATTAAGCAACCTCAGAGTACCTTACTTTTCCCAACATTGCCTAGCTTAAAGCTAAGAGAGCGTGTTTCCTGTAACTGTTAAGTGCATACATTATCAAATCGAATCATGGAATGGGCATTTTAGAAATTATGTGGAATTTGATAGCACAAGGAGAGAAAATAACTTTTATTCTTAGTTAAATTTACATAGAATAGCATATGGTGATCCAGTATTGACAGTCTGGGTTTTTGTAAAGATTTCATTTTTATTATTAAATGTAATTGTTTGGGCTCTGCTGTGTAGTCCTATGTAGTTTAGTAATTTTTTATAATTACCTAAGCCGTCAAAAGTTAATGGGAAAAAGTTACAACTAGAAATTTTTTCTGGACTTCCTTGAATGTCCTTCACACTTTGGGACATGCACTGCAGGAGGGCTTTCATGTCTGTGTTACAATGTAGTGTGGAGGCTCGGCGCCTGTAGCTCAAGCCACTAGGGCACCAGCCACAGACACTGGAGCCCGGGGGGGTTCGAATCCTGGGCCAGCCAAGCAACAGTGACAACTACAACCAAAAATGGCCTGGCGTTGTGGTAGGCGCCTGCAGTCCTGGCTATTTGTGAGGCTGAGGCAAGAGAATCGCTTAAGCCCAAGAGTTTGAGATTGCTGTGAGCTATGACAGCACCACACTCTAGCCAGGGTGACAGCTTGAGACTGTTTAAAAAAAAAAAAAAATGTAGTGTGGGAATGTGGCCCGTTATAAATTTGTAAGTAAATAAAAGTTAGGTATATATTTTAATCAGATGAAAGTGTAAGAAATTTTGATATTAAAATGGCAGTCTCTTCTTATTCCATTAAACTTTAAGTGAAAAAGAGATATGCATTTTTTATACAAATAAGAAAATCCCTAATAAAATGAACAACTGACCTGGAGAACACTAGTCATGAAAGCCCAATATACAATTAAAACATGATTGCTCAGTTGTGAAAATAATTTGTGGAGTCTAGTAAAATGTTAAGCTTATTAGTGTTTGCTTAGTAGATTAATGCTATTTAGAAAATGACCAGTTGCAATGACAGAGAACAGTGCTGAAGTGAATGTTTGCATGACTTGCTTTTAGTTTTGCTTGCTCCTTTCTGATTAAATATTTTTCCCCCCTCCTAAATGCAGGGCTTCAGATAACAGGGAGCGTGCTTATGAACATAGTGCCTATGGACACCATGAACGGGGGACGGGAGGATTTGATCGGACAAGACATTACGATCAGGATTACTATAGAGATCCTCGAGAGCGGACTTTACAGCATGGGCTGTATTATACTTCTCGGAGTCGAAGTCCAAACCGCTTTGATGCTCATGACCCCCGATACGAACCTAGGGCTCGGGAGCAGTTTACACTGCCCAGTGTGGTACACAGGGATATCTACAGGGATGATATTACCCGGGAGGTACGAGGCAGAAGGCCAGAGCGGAATTACCAGCACAGCAGGAGTCGGTCACCACATTCATCCCAGTCTAGAAATCAGTCTCCTCAGAGACTGGCTAGCCAAGCGTCTAGACCCACAAGGTCCCCTAGCGGCAGCGGCTCTAGAAGTAGATCCTCCAGTAGTGATTCAATCAGCAGCAGCAGTAGTACCAGCAGTGACAGGTAGGTTAATAGCCTTTTGTTATCACAGACAAGCTGTTAAGCAAATTCTCACCAATCAATGGTAATGATTTTAGTATAGTAATAGTATATGTTTTAAAAGAAAGTAATCTTGGATCACATATATATGTAAAGAGTAAAGAAACTTTGATTAGTATGTGGCTGTTGAATTGGTCATTCTGTCAGGTACTTGAAGACAAATAATGATTTGCAAATGGTGTTTCATCCTCCAGATGTTTAATATTAAAATGAAATGGTCAAAAAGGATGAAAAATGGTGACTTTAGCTGTGTGAGGGAGGTCTTGCAACACTGAAAATGTGGTATCTCTTTAAAGTTTTTAATTTCTTAGGTGTATAATGCCATTTACTTCTATCATTTTGGTTGAACATTTGTGAAAGTAGTTTGGTTAAATATGTATTGGTGAAATATATTGTTGGCATATTTATTATCAGTGACTTATGAACATATTTTAACTAATTTTAATGTCAAGGTGGGTAGCCAGTTTATAAACTAAAGTAGAAAAGCATTCTTTAAATGCAAGTTATAAATATACTGTTCTGTAAGGTTGGGTAAACTCATTTTACTAGTTTTGATTCTTTTTTATAAAGTTTTATTCTAAAAAATGAAAATAAATTGAAAATCTTAAAAAGGAAACTTAAAAGCAAGGCATATGGGTTTTAAAATCATAGATCTAGATAGATGGTATAGATTTTTAAAATATGTGAACAGATATGTGGAAATGATATAGATGATTTTTAGTAATCTCGGACAAGTTACTTTTGTTCTTTAGGCCTCAGTTTTCTCATTTTTTATAAGGACCTTCATAAAAGTTATTGTGCGGATTACAATTAAAATATCATGTAGAGTACTTTAATACCTCATACATGTTAGTAAATACCGTCCTTGATAATTGCTAGCTATTATTACTGCTTCAGGTGGTAATAGTCCTTGGGCATTTCCCTTTTCCAGGTAATTGTTATTCAACCTGTTAATCTCATATGTCCTAGTTTTATATTTAGGTGGTGTATATTTTAAATTTATAGTGTTCAAGTTCTTTGACCTGGTTAAAAGGCTCAGATTATGTTTCTTTTAATATTATCTGTTTGAAATTAAATTAAGGAAAGTAATGGTTATGTAATTGAATGGCTGTTTTTAGGCTTTCTGAATTTTCTGATTCATAGTAATAAGTGGAAACATTTTATATATCTGCCTAGCAAGATATAATTCAAACAGTCTGGAAGATTTGCATATTAAAATGAAAAATTAGGCAGTTTAGGAAATCAGGAAAGTTAGCTTCTGGCTTTAGCCTTTGCAGCTTTGTGACATGGATGAAAACCTTTTAACTTTTTTGATTTCACTTAGTATGCTGTATAGATAATTGATGAAGTGCATTTGAACCCTATAAACTGATTATAAAATCTTGTGTTTTGCTTTCTCCTGTATAGAATTGTATAAAATACTCGAGTTTTAAGTCATTTCCCTAAGACCTGTCTCATTAAAGGGATGCTACTGTGTTATTGCATCAAAACTTATTGAAAAAGGCAGACTATTAAAAAAAAAAAAAGAAAAGACAGTCTATGTGTGTGTTAGAGGAGAATGATGCAAGGCATTCAGAAGGGCAGACTTTAGTGTTAACAGTAGTTTGGGAATCTATCCTTCAGAATTGTAGGCTCAAAAGCTTGAGCTCAGAGGTGATTTGATGAAAGTGATAGAACTGGCTTGGCGCCTGTGGCTTAACAGGCTAAGGCGCCAGCCACGTACACCTGAGCTGGCGGGTTTGAATCCAGCCCCGGCCAGCCAAACAACAATGATGGCTGCAACCAAAAAATCGCCGGGCGTTGTGGCGGGTGCCTGTAGTCCCAGCTACTTGGGAGGCAGAGGCAGGAGACTTGCTTGAGCCCAGGAATTGGAGGTTGCTGTGAGCTGTGATGTCATGGCACTCTATCCAGGGTGACAGCTTGAGGCTCTGTCTCAAAAAAAAAAAAAAAAAAAAAAGAAAGTGATAGAGCTAATTACTGCTCACCATAATAAGAAAAAGCAGCCCTGTGCTTCTGACTATAGTCAGAAAGATAACTTCCAAAAGGGTAGAATGTGCTTAGAAAATCTGAGAACTAAATTATATAATATAGAAAAATATTGGTGAGCAAGAGGACTTTTGATGATTATTAAGTTATGGTAGCTAGGTTTATCCATTTATACCAGCGGTTCTCAACCTGTGGGTTGCGACCCACAGGAACTGTATTAAAGGGCTGCGGCATTAGGAAGGTTGAGAACCACTGATTTATACCATAGGATGAGGGTTGGCACCGTGGCACAGTGGTTATGGTGCCAACCACATACACTGAAGCTGGTGGATTAGAACCTGGCCCAGGTCAGCTATACATAGGATGGAACCTGGAGGTTTAGAACCCACATCTGACCAGCAGACAAGTTTAATTTGTCTTACATACTGTTTTATTTATTTATTTATTTATTTTATTGAGATAGTCTCACTCTGTCGCCCTCTATAGAGGGCTGTAGTGTCATAGCTCACAGCAACCTCAAACTCTTGGGCTCAAGCGATTCTCTTGCTTTAGCCCCCCTACTGGCTGAGACTACAAGCGCCTGCTGCAACGCCCAGCTATTTTTGTTGTTGTTGTTTAGCAGACCCAGGCCAGTTCGAACCTACCAGGCCTGGTGCATGTAGCCGGCTCCCTAACTACTGAACTATGAGTGCCAAGCCAAACTTATATCTTCTTTTTTTTTTTTTTTTTTTGAGACAAAGTCTCACTTTGGTACCTTCAGTAGAGTATGGTGGCATTACAGCTCACAGCAGCCTCCAGCTTTTGGGCTCAGGTGATTTTCTTGCCTCAGCCTCCCAAGTAGCTGGGACTATAGGTGCCTGCCACAACGCCTGGCATTTTTTCCTTGCGGTTTGGCCAGGGCCGAGTTTGAACCCACCATCCTTGGTACGTGGGGCTGGTGCCCCACTCACTGAGCCACATGTACCACCCATCTTATGTTTGGTTTTGAGTATGGCCATGCAAGTGGGTGTGAGGTGATACGTCATTATGACTTTCATTTGCATTTACCTGACTACTGATGTTGAATGTCTTTTCCATGTGCTTATTGGTTATCTTTCTATCTTCCTTGGAGAAATATCTATTCAAGTCCTTTGCCCATTTTTGAATCAGGATTTTGGTTGTTTTTTGTTGTTGTTAAGCAGGCTCAGGCAAGGTTCAAACCTGCCACCCCTGATGCATAGGCCCTGGGCTCTAACCATTGAGCTATGGGCGCTCAGCCCATACTGTTTTAAATTTAAGTTACTGCCAGTGTTTAAAAACTTGAATTTAACCTAAAAGCTCATATTTGGGCTCCTAGTGTATTCCTTCCCTCTGATCTGCATTGTAGGACGATATCTGAAAAGGAGCTAAGAATTTGGAAATCTGATGGTTGAAGGCAACTTCAACTTCTTTCTGTAGGCTTGGGGAAGAATCACTGGCAGATTCTTACAGTTTTCCCCTTTGCTGTGTCTGTGTAGATTCTTCCTTCTATTAGAAAATTTTTTTTTCTCTGAAAGGTTATAGTACATTTACTTAGGTTATTGATTTATTTTCACATATATTTAGTAGAGCTAACAATTTTTTTTTTTAATCTTTTTTTTTTTTTTTTTATAGACAGAGTCTCACTTTATCCCTTGGTAGAGTGCCGTGCCATCACACGGGTCACAGCAACCTCCAACTCCTGGGTTTAGGCGATTTTTTTGCATCAGCCTCCCAAGTACCTGGGAGTATAGGCAACTGCCAGAATGCCCGGCTATTTTTTTGTTGTAGTTTGACCGGGGCCAGGTTTGAACCCGCCACCCTTGGTATATGGGGCCAGCGCCCTACCCACTGAGCCACAGGCACTGCCCCTTTTTTCTTTCTTTTCTTCTTTCTATTCCTCTTTCTCTTCCTTCCCTTCCCTTTCTTTTCTTTTTTTTTTTTTAAGAGACAGAGTCTCACTTTATCACCCTCTGTAGAGTGTCGTGGCGTCACACAGCTCACAGCAACCTCCAACTCCTGGGCTTAGGCGATTCTCTTGCCTCAGGCTCCTGAGTCGCTTTTTTTTGAGATAGAGTCTCTCAGTAGAGTGCTGTGGCATCACAGCTCACAGCAACCTGAAACTCTTGGGCCTGAGCGATTCTTTTGCCTCAGCTTTCCAAGTACATGGGACTATAGGTGCCTGCCATAACGCCTGGCTATTTATGTTGTTGTTGTTGTATGTTTAGCAGGTCCTGGCTGGGTGCAAACCCACCAGCCCTGGTGCATGTGGCCAGCGCCCTAACCACAGAGCTATGGGTGCCGAGCCTTCTTTCCTTTCCTGACAGGGTCTTGCTCTTTTGCCCAGGCTGGAGTACAGTGGTGCATTCATAGCTCATTGCAACCTCCAACTCCTGGGCTCAGTCAGTCCCCTTTTCTCAGCTGCCAGAGACTACAGGTGTGTGCCACCACACCTGGGTTTTGAGATGAAGTCTTGTTATGTTGCTGGTCTTCAACTCCTGGCCTCAAATGTTCCTCCTGTCTTAGCTTCTCAAAGAGCTAGGATTACCTGTGCGAGCCACTGCACCTAGTTCAGATTTCAACTTATTTACAGATTGCTTTTAGTTGGTTACTTGAACCCCATTCATTAATTTACCTATTTACTCCAGTTTCACTGATGTGACAGCCATGTAATGACAGTTTTTGTATCTACATAAAAAGAACAATGGGGGAACAGAAAGAGAAGTATTTTGACTACTGGGGAGATCTGAGAGATAGCATTTGATTGGGCTATGAGGAATACACAAGACTTCAATAAGATGAAAGGAATTTTAGGCTAGACAGGGAACATTGTGGGCAGAAGGAAAAACCTGAAGAGATGGCTCGGCGCCTGTGGCTCAGCGGGCTAAGGCGCCAGCCATGTACACCTGAGCTCGCGGGTTTAAATCCAGCCTGGATCTGCCAAACAATGGTGGCTGCAACCGAAAAATGGCCGGGCGTTGTGGCGGGCGCCTATAGTCCCAGCTACTTGGGAGGCAGAGGCAGGAGACTCGCTTGATCCCAGGAATTGGAGGTTGCTGTGAGCTGTGATGCCACAGCACTCAATCCACGGTGACAGCTTGAGGCTCTGTCTCAAACAAAACAAACAAACAAACAAAAAAATACCTGAAGAGATAAAAATAGGTGGAAGAATGTTTTGAGAACAACAAATAATTGATAATGATTTAACTATGCTAGTGGTTTGGGGTTTTATTTTATATGAAGAGGTGAGCTGTTAATGGATTTTAGAAGGGATATAGCTTATTGAGTGAGATCTGTGCTTTACAAAGACAACTGGTAACTTAGCTATTTATCTTAGTACCTTGGAGAAGGAAAATTTGGAGAGAGTAAGTACGCCTACCTTAGAATAGGTGAGAAAGACATTATATTAAGAATCAGATTATGCTGATTTATGAAAAACAGAATGAACTTTTTGGTGATAAGACTGAATAAAAGGATGGGAACTGGTGATCTTATTGCATGCCATGGAACCTAATACACTGCCCTTCTCAGAGCATGTGTTTGTTAGTAAATAGTTGAAATTGGCACAATGTAAGGGTACATGGCGCACTTCTTGGGTGCGGGACACAACTACAACAGGGACTTTACCTGACAAATGCAAACATTGTGTAATTGTTTGTACCTTCATATTAATCTGAAATAAAAAAAATAAATAGTTGAAGTACTCAGGTACAGTTCTTAGGTAACATGAAGTATCATAAGGCCTATCTAAACGTTTAGCTAGCTAAACATTTAGGTAATTTGAATTGTGATTGAAGCAAGCTCACAGAAACACAAATTTTCCTGGTATTCAGAGCTTATCCAGTATCCCTGGGTTCATCCTTTCTTTTATCAACTATCCTCTTTTCCCGTATAATTATATTGAATTCAAAGTATAATATTTTCAAATATATGTAAATTCTGAATGTTCAGCTTCCTTTTGGAAGAAATAAATTCTTTTTTGTAATCCTTAAAACTGTACAACTGTGAAGCTGAAATTCCTGAAAGTCCTTGAAGCACTTGTGTAGAGTAAACAAAATATAGCCTTTTTTTTTTTAAATACCGAGACAAATTTCTCTTTCATCCCCAAGACTGAGAAATTAAACACCTTCCATCTTCCTTAATTGTTACAGCTTTGGTGAACAGATTCCTAATAGTGCATTTTAAATGAATAACTATAGTATTATTGGCAGTCTAGTTGTAAAGTTCTTATAAATTACAGAGCTATGATTTCTGTAAAGCCATTTGCAGTTTTTGTTTGTTTGTTTGTTTGTTTTGAGACAATTGTTTTCTCTTTGTTGCCCTTGGTAGAGTGCTATGGTGTCATAGCTCACAGCAACCTCAAACTCTTGGGCTCAAGTGATTCTCTTGCTTCAGCCTCCCGAATAGTTGGGACTATAGGTGCCCGGCTATTTTTAGAGATGGGGTCTTCCTCTTACTCAGATTGGTCTCATATCTGTGAGCTCAGGCAGTTCACCTGCCCAGAGTGCTAGGATTACGGGTGTGAGCCATCTCACCTGGCTCCATTCTCAGTATTTTAACTAGTGAGAACTGGGGCATCATGGCCCTATGTACTGCGATATTGAGGTCTCTCTTTCTCTGTCACGACCATTTATTGAGCCATTTTTCCTTTCAACAGAACATTTTATTTTATTATTATTCTTTTTTTCACAAGTTTATTAAGTTCTGATCTAGTTTCAAAAAGTAGAGACACACTGAAACAACAGAACATTTTATTTATTTATTTATTTATTATTATTTTTTGAGACAGAGCCTGTCACCCTGGATAGAGTGCTGTGGCATCACAGCTCACAGCAACCTCCAATTCCTGGGCTCAAGCGATTCTCCTGCCTCCACCTCCCAGGTAGCTGGGACTACAGGCACCCGCCACAACGCCCGGCCATTTTTTGGTTGCAGCCGTCATTGTTGTTTGGCGGGCCCAGGCTGGATTCGGACCCACCAGCTCAGGTGTACGTGGCTGGTGCCTTAGCCCGTTGAGCCACAGGCGCCGAGCCTAAAGCTACTATCTTAAGTGACACTTTGCAGAACGTTATAGGTATTATTAACTATATTCTGCAGATGAAATACAGCATCATCACTTTTGTAACATGCTAAAATTGCATGATGAGATATTCGGTGTGTGGATTTCCCATATCATTCTAAAGTGGGTTGGCTATGGCAGAGACAGGTGTTGGTCAAAGTTTTATCTCTGAGGAAACAATTACATTTTGTGAAGAATAGAAACAGCAATGTGAATGATTGAAAGATTTCTATAGGAATGCAGCATTTCTGTGGGATATTGTGTCAAATCAAAATGACTTGAATATTTCTTCATAAGGTAAAACTAAGTGTATATGTCATGTGGCAAAAAAGAAAAATCTAAGACATTTCAAAAAGCTATCTTTATTCAAAATACTTTTTCTTCAAAAGGAAATTTTCCCACTTGACAAAGGTCATTGATGAGCAGGATGATACATGTGAATCATTTGAAGAACATGCAACTGCTACAGACCTGTTAATAGGCAAATATAATGAAAAGTTCACTGACTTTGAGAATCATGACATCA
>CAUYON010046651.1:0-14742 GCA_963573935.1 Arctocebus calabarensis
GAAGACTACAACCCAATTATTACACAAGAAGATGGGGAACGGGGAGAGGAAGGAAAGAGAGGGAGAAGGAGTGGGGAGAGAGGATAAAGGGTGAGATCACACTTGTGGTCCATATTTGAAGGGCCAGGAGAAAACTTCTAAATACGGATCAAAAATGTTTTCACATAGTAAATGAGAAAATCTCATGAATGTTATGTCAATCAGGTTGATGAAAATATCTCAGATTTTATGTGAAACCCACACACTGTACCCCATGATTGAATTATTGTACACAGCTATGATTCAATAAAAAATAAATAAATAAATAAAAAGAATTATTCAATTTTACTGATCAGTTGTCTATGTGAAGATATAATATCTTCATGAGTAAAAGTCATTGCACTAATTTGCTATTTTATTCCCATATTGTAAGTTGGTTGCTAAGTAGTTTTTGGATTATCAAATGAATTCTTTTCATCCCATTGAAAATACTTGTTTACTCTGATTCTAGAAATAAAAGCTTGGATAGTCAAGAAGGCGAAGGCTTTGAATAATCTTTATGAAATATTAGTTGGGCAGAAATGAAGGAACAATTTCATGGTGCAAGCCACAGGCATATACATTAATAGCTCTGCTGTGATTAATACAGGCCAGGGCAGGTCATAACACAGCAAAGTTCTATGACCTCTTTCCATCACACTATGCCATAGACAGCCCATGTCCTTTATCAACAGATTCAGAGATACCACTTAAAAAGTTCAGTTGTGATTTATCTCAGCATATTTTGTTTGAATCAATGCTATGTTGGAAAAATTATGTGTTATTCTGCCATCTATTTTTTTCCTTATTTGCCCCTCAAGCTTCCTAATTCAGTATTATTTATTTGTAAATATTCTCCAACATCAATTTGCAATCTCTAAGTTTATCTGTATATAAATTTCTGGACTTGTAAATGTATGTACTTTAAAATCAATGTTCATTATTCACAGATTTCATGTTTGCAAATTTGCCTTCTTAAGAAAATCTATTTGTAACCCCCAAATCAATATTTGTAATATGAAGTCATTCATGTATCTGTGCAGAGCAGTGAAACATTTGAGTGCTATCATGAGACTGAACAGGGTGATAGCCTTCTTATTGTAGCTCTCACTGAAATACATGCCATTTTAACATTTATACTTAGTGCCACTTTTTCTTTTTTGGTAATTTTGTGGTTTTTTATTGGTTACTTCACTGCATATAATGGGTCTCCAATGAAATGATGAAGTCAAGAAGGCTGTGATATGCCCTGTGGAGAGAATATATGTGTTAGGTGAACTTTGTTCAGATTAGAGTTATAGTGCTGTAGGCCATAAAGACATTGTTAATGAATCAACAGTGTATATCAAATAAGATGTCTTTGAGCAGAAACACACATAAAACAAGGTTACATATTAATAAGTTGACAATATATAACCACAGACTCACAGGAACCTAATCTTTTTTTTAATCTATCAAACACTGTACAATTTATTTTTTATTTTTTATTGTTTTTTATTAAATCATAACTTTGTAAATTGATGCATTTATGGCATTCAGGGTACTGCTTCAATATACAATGTGAAATGCTTACATTGAACTAAGGAATCTATTCTTGTAGGTCTTTTTGGAATAATAGTTTACCATTCACTCACTCAGTGTTCTTGGCTAATTTATACAACATAGTCTCCTTGAATAATGTTGATTATCTATATTTATTTGCAATGGGAAATTTATCAGTACCTGAAATATACTTATTCACATGGAATAAGGGAGGAGTAGTGACCTCAAAGTCAGATGTATTTTAGATTTAGGTTCATAATTCACCTAATCATTTGATTCCTCTGGGATTCAGGTATCATAATTCTTTCAAAAACCCAGAGAAAAAATATATACACATAATATGAAAATACAGTGATTTATATTTGATAATCACTTTTCCTTACTTCTGCTCTTGGTTCTTCTCACCTAATAAAAAGGACTATGTTTTAATTGGATTGGACATGTTGTCAATAAATTGTTCACTAATCGTGATTAGTTATTTGGGTGATTTTCAAACAAAAAGTACTTACTTTTCAGAGATATATACTAAAATATTTACAGATAAATTATTATGATGTTTGCGATTTGCTTCAGAATAATGCTACATCAGTGAGGGGGTGAAGGATAAAGTGGCCTGATACCTTTTGAACTTGGATGATGGATACATGAAGTTCCTTATTCTCTTACCTCTATTTTGTAGACTTTTGAAGTGTTTTACAGTAAAAAGTTACAGAAATGAGGAATAAAGGAATAAGTATCATTCTTCTGCAGGAAAATATGTGGGTAGAGCTCTATAAATGTTATTTTATCCAACCCCCACAAGTACTATTTTCTTTCTTAATTTAGATGGAATAAACTGAAAAAATAGTATCTCTAATCAATGTGACATAAAGCTATGTTTTAAACAGGTTAGTATTCATTCTATTGATTTTAGTATCCTTTATTAGGTACAAAGCTAATTAAAAACAAGGAATGAATGTTTTCCATTGCTAATTTTTAAATGTTTTTTTTTTCTAGTCTTATGTTGTGTTGCATATATATGCTAAATACATGTTTTCCAGGATTTCTGTGATGGTAATTTAATCTGTTGACATGATTAGGGTAAAAGACACATTCAGATAATTGGTAAAACATTATTTCTGGGTCTGACTATGAGGGTGTTTCAGAAGAGGCCTGGGTTGGAGTGCCTAGGGTGAATAAAGGAACCACCTTTTTCAATATGGGTGAGCATTATCCATTCTGCTAAGGTCTCAGGACAAAAAGAGAAGGGTGAATTCAATCTCTTCTTAAACTGAGAAATCCAGCTTCTCCTGTCCTTAAACACCAGAGTTCCTGGTTTTCATGTTTTTCTACAACTTCTATCAACAGACTCCCTATTCTTAGGCCTTTACCCTTTGGCTAGGAGTTACATCAGTTTTCCTGGTTCTGGGACCTTCAAATTCACATTGAATTATACCACCAGATTTCCTGGTTCTTCAGCTTACAGAAGGCATGTTGTGGGATTTCGTGGTCTCTATAATCACACGAGCCAATTCCTATAACAACTCTCTTATTTGTCTCTACATCGACATTGACATCTATCTTTATCCTATTACTTCTGTTTCTCTGGAAAATTCTGACTAATACAATTCCATATTCATTTGTGCCTCATCCCCAGAAATCCCAACTATTGGGAATAAGTTCCAACATTATTAAATTAGGATCATGATATGTTAAAGTAGCTGATGTTAAAGTTATTCTTAACATGTTAAGAAATATGTTAAAGTCCCCTAGATACCCAATCTTCTTATATTTCAAAAAAATAATTTTCAGAAAGAGAAAATAGCTAAAAGTAGAGAACATACACCCTAAATTCCAAACATAGTCTCTTTTTATTACCTCACATAGATTATTTACACTATCCTGGAAAATCTATCAGAACTTCTAGGCAACTAGAAGAATAAATGAATGTGCACAAACACATACATGAACACAGACACACTATGCACACAAACACAGGTTAATACAAGACATTTAAATTAACTAAAAGGTCCCTTACCTTAAACCCAGAATAGGCATAGGTCAGCTGGAGACAGTTTTATCTGTTTGCAAATCCATAATTAAATCCATGGACCCTGGCAACTACACAAAATATAGTGCTGTGGTATTACTCTTTGTTAAGGATTAATTAGATTACCCCATGATTGAACTAATGTACACAGCTATGATTCAATAAAAAAAAAATTTACAGCTATACAAAACAAACAAACAAAAAAAACCTTCTAACACTAATTCACTGAGGTAAGAAATGATAATTTAGGAGTCTATAAAACTGAATTCTTCTTACTATATTGTTTTTCTAAAGAAAGTTTTAATTATCTCTCTTTAGTAAAATGTAAAAGTATCATTTCAGCTTAAAATATCTACTGAGAGAAGAAAAAAATTCTATTGAGATGCCAATATCTACTAAACACAGAAAAATGTTCTATCATGCAATTAAAACATTAAATATGAAAAACATAAGTTAGAGGCATAACATCCCAGATGCTATGAATCAATGCTGTTTTTCTAAAATGCAATCAAAATTTACTAACTTAGATGAATATTGCTTTTTAGGGTGAAAAAGGAAATAGAAGCAACACTAAAGCAGTACCAAAAACAAAAGCAAAAATATTTTTTTAATAAAACAAACTTGCTTGCAATAAAGCAAATTGTTTTTAAAAGTTATAGTGAATCAATATTAGCCAGTAACAAACTGAATTGTGTTTTAGCCTTTAGAGTTTTCACATATAGCTCTTAACTTATAAGACCTTCAAAAACACGAGCCTTAAAAACAGGAAAAATGTAGGAAGAACTAGTATGGCACTTTTCCAGTAAATTACAGAAAAATATATATATATTTAAAGTTCTAACACATGATATTAAGAACCAATCAAAAAAGAATGGAATTGTTAGTATATCAATTGATAAAAATATGAAAAAAAAATCCGTGAGTAAAATTTCATGCCACCTATCATAATAATTTTTAGATAAAATTTATATATGTAAATACACACTTATAAAAACAAATACTTTAGAATATATAGATTTTTTTTCTATAATTTGAGGTAAAGAAGGCATTATAAAGATTACATCAAAGGAAGAAATGACAAAAAAAATCTTAATTTATTTGAATGGTTGGTTAATGTGGATTTTTTTCAAAATTTCTACAAATAAAACAAACTCAAAAAATCATCAATATAACAAATTTTTATGTGAATAGTAAATGAAGTTTCTAAAATTATAGAAATTTTTCTACTTCTGTAAATATATAAACAAAGGTATATAATATCAATTTATAAATGAAAAATTTTTGAAGTACCAATAAATATTAAACAGTATATTAACTTGAAAAGTAATCAAAAAGTGTAAGTTAAAATAATCAAATGATTTTCATATATCAGAATATGCAGTATGTGAAAGGGAGTTTATCTACTGAAGATTCTCATACTCAACTAATGGAAGTTCAAATTGATATAACCTTTTTGGAGAGAATCTTGTCAAAATGTATAAAAAAAATACAATATATAGCAATTTCATTTGGGGAATTTTTTTCTCCAAGAAAATAATCAAAATTATAATAATTATAGCAAACACTAATTTACTTGTAAAACTCTATGTGTCATGCACTATATTTAGTACCTACATTAACTCATTTAATCCTTACTGCAAGCCTGAGTTAAGTCCTATGATTATCATCCCAGTTTTCAGATAAGGAAATAGGGAACAGAGAGAATTTAAGCAATCAAATCCTGGTCTGCTCTTCCTTCTCTCTTTACTTCCTATTACTAGGATCATTTCATTTCCCTATTATTCTATTTATGTGTAATTGAGGATATTCAGCTATATTAAAAAACTTTATAAAATTTTTGAACAAAAAAATACATATACATATATGTTCTATCTAAATGTGTGAATATATGTATAAATATGTGTGTATAGAAAATATGTAATTACATATATTTAAAATTTTATATAAAGAGTTATAATTGAAGCAAGATTAATGTACAGGTGATATTTTCTACCTTATGTGAGAAGGGACACTCAGAAAGGGCTTTAGGGGCAGTGCCTGTGGCTCAATGGGGTAGGGCGCCAGCCCCATATGCCGGAGGTGGCGGGTTCAAACCCAGCCCCAGGCAAAAAAAAAAGGGGGGGGGGCTTTAAGGTGGGGTAGAAGGAAAACCTGGCTTGCTGAACCAGGAAGTCTGGAGGGCCCACAAGAATGTGTATATGAAGTCACTTAGTAACCAATGACCAATAGAAAGAGGCAATCAGTGACCAATAGAAAAGGGCAATACTCCCTGGAGACCACAGAGAGGCCAATGAAAGGCTTGCAGCCAATTTGAAATGGAGTATTTAACTATGAGAACATTCTAAGAATCAAGATATTCAGACAATTGCTATATATACATACCCCTTTGTGTGACTGTCTCTCACCTTGTCTCCTCATAAGGACCCATTTCCAACTCTGTTTGGAAGTGCTCTAAACTTCTCTCTTTGCTCTTCCTGAAGAAAACCTCTCTTTGTCACACTGAACCTTTTTTGGTGGCCTTTGCTTTCTATCCACACTGCCTGTGTGCTACAGTTTTATTTTCAGTTTCCACTCATTTTTGTTTTGAGTTAGTGCAATACCAGGGTTGATCTTTCTAGTTCAGCTGAGTAATTGAACCAGGTCAACTGGGTTCAGGGAACTGGGACCTCCAACCTCCAACCTACACATCTCTCTCTCTCTCTCTCTGAGAGAGAGAGAGAATATCTATATAGAGATATGTTTGAATATCTTTTGATTCATAGAATGTGCTCATAGCCAAAGAAACTACAGGCTGTTTATAAAATATACCTAAGTTCTAACTCCTAAATGTATATTTGTCTTCTGACATGTTGGAGCCAGCTAGTATTAATTCAGAAAGTCAGCTGTTAAAGTTTTCCTAAAAATTGTGAGCCATTATTTAAAATGGAGTCATATAAATTTAAAATTAAATACTAGTGATAAATACTCAAAATTCGTCATTCACAATAATTTTACTAAGATATATGCAAGGTTATTTACATCTATTATACCTGTATGGTAGAAATACCATAAAATAGTATCCCACAGCACATTTTTTTATATAAATCTGAATTTAGTTATATTGTGTTAATAGCATGAAACTTGGCTGTAGTAGTTTTATCAAAGACATCAGCGAAGTCTACAAATCAGAGTGTGATTTATTGTTTTGTTGATTATACAAAAAGAAAGCACTGAAGAAAATGTAAACATAGAGTAAATTTCCAACTGTGCGGTGTCTGCAGCCTTCACATCATGAATAGCACGAATAAATGGAGGAAATACTGTTCCAGTATTTGAAATTTATTAATAAATTAGCAGCAAATTTATTGTTACTGAAAAATGAATGAAATTTTTCCACAGGTCTTCATTATTTCACTTTTGCATTACTCATTAACATAAAAGTTCAACTAAAATCAACACTACAGCTACAAGTGACAAGTGAATACTTGTCAGCAGACACTGGAAGTTGGCTACACAATACAAATTTGGCAAATGTCAAAGAAATCATTCTGGGAAAATCAAATGGCTATACAGAATCTGCAGTAATGGAAGAAGTGCCCATTAACCCATGAATGGATTAATAAATTGTGGCATATGGAATATTATACAGCCTTAAAAAAGATGGAGACTTTACTTCTTTTATGTTTACATGGATGGAGCTGGAACATATTTGTCTTAGCAAAGTAGCTCAAGAATGGAAGAAAAAGTTTCCTCTCTCCCCCCTTTCTCTCTCTCCTCTCCTCTCTTCCTCCGTTTCTCTCTCTCTCTCTCCCCTCCTCCTTAATGCTGCTCTGCAGCTTCCCCCACCAATAAAGACCTTTCGTACAAAAAAAGAAAAGAAAAGAAAAAGAAAAAGTTTCCAATGTACTCAACCCTACTATGAAACCAACATATAACCTACACTTCCATATGAATACTATAACCCAACTACAGCCCAAGATAAAGGAGAAAGAGAAGAGGGAGGGCAGGGGAGGGGAAAGGATGGATGGATGGAGGGTAATTGGTGAGACCACACCTATGGTGCATTTTACAAGGCTACATGTTAAATCTACTAAGTGTAGAATATAAATGTCTTAACACAATAACTAAGAAAATGTGCTGAAGGCTATGTTAACTAGTTTGATGAAAATATTTCAAATTGTATATAAAACCAGCACATTGTACCCCATAATTGCATTAATGTACATAGCTATTATTTAGTAAAAAGTAAAAAGTATTATTTGCATATTAAACTATTAATTGTAAATCATGTGCTACACATGCTTTACAATAGTAAAATTTATAATAAACATGTTAGTTTTTTCCTTTAGTAAACAGGTAATTATTCACCAGGGTACCACTGCCTAGACTTCACTGAAAATTGTTACTTAAGTTTCCATTTTCTTCATTTTTTTAAGTGACTGAGTTTCCTTTAACTGATTTATGTGTAAATTGCTCTTTGAAACAATTTGAAAAATTGCTTATGATATTCCATTATTTAGGCTATTAAATTTCATACACATATTACTTCAAAATTAAGATACAATGTAAACAGTGTTTTGAATTTCAATAATATATCATGGGCAATTCTCCACGTTATTAAATTTTCCTTTTAAAATGTTCTATTCTTCCTTAATAAGGCTTTATTCTTAATTTATTTGACCAGTTCTAAATCCATATAGTTAAACAAATGACCTATATATTTTCAGTCTAAAATGTATGATAACATTAATAATCCTTATTAAGCAAAGACATGACCATTCAGGTCAAAGATGTTTGAAATCCACATATAAAGTCTGGATTGTTCTTAGGAATTACCACCTAATTCAGGAAATCAACTGCTTTTGTTAATTGTTAATTTTTTATACTTTATCTTATATTTTTTTGTACTTGTAATTCATTTCTTACTTAAAACCACCAAAGATAATCTATTTTAGTTTGGCACAATTATTAATAAATAGCAATAAAAGTAGCAATATCAGTATCTTCATGATAGAATGATTCTTCATTATTAACGTGGTACACACTGTCATTTATGATTCTCAGGACCAGAGATGGAGTACAAGAGGCTTTTCATTAGCATGTGAGGATTATAAAATTTCATGCTAAAGCATCCTCATAAATCTCACATGTACATTGCTGGATGTGAAAAGAACTAAATATTTATTGATAATTGGGGATAAGAAGATTAACTGGAAAAATAAAGAAAAAAATGGCTTCCATTTTTCTCACTACAGTGACTTTTTGGGTTGAGGTTAAGTGTCTGTAATTACATCATTAGATACTTACAGCCTCCATGATACTTCCATCTGCCAGTACTGCCTGCCTCACCACTCTCCCAGCCCCACCACCATTTCCTGGGAAAACTTTATTTATTCTTCAAATCTCAGATAAGATTCACCTTCTCTAGGAAGTCATCCCTACTCTCCATTCCCCCAGTATACACACACTGGGAGCATTTGTGCTCTATTCAACTTTATCACAACCCCCTCTTATGGGTTAAACTATATCCCCCAAAAGGATATGTTTAAGTCCTAACATCTGCTACCTATGATGTGACCTTATATGCAGATTAAGTTTTTTACTCATGTAATCATGCTAAAGTAAAAACATACCTGATTAAAGTGGGACAATAACTAATATCTTTAGAAAGTAAATTTGAGGCTGGGAGCATCTCTCACGCCTATAATCTTAACATCCTGGTAAGTGGAGGCAGGTGGATTGCTTGAACTCAGGAGTTCAAGACTAGCCTGAACGAGAGCAAGACCTCATCACTACCTAAAATAGAAAAACTAGCCACGCATGGTGGCAGGCACCTATAGTTCCAGCTACTTGAGAGGCTGAGGTAAGAGGATGATCACTTGACCCCAAGAGTTTCAGATTGTTGTGAGCTGTGATACCACAGCCCTCTACCCAGGGTAACAGAGTGAGATCCTGTCTCAAAAAAAAAAAAAGAGAGAGAGAGAAAAGGCAAATTTGGATACAAACACACATGGAGAGAGATTCCTAGAGGTTGCTAGAGGCAGGGAGAGGAGGAAACCATCAGAAGACAAGAAGAAACAGGAAAAGATCTTCCTTCAGACCCATCAGAGAGAGCATGGTCATGCCAACACTTTGTTTTCAAGACTCTGGCATCCAGAATGTGAGAAAAGTAATTTCCACTGTTTTAAAACAGCCCTCAGAAATGGATACACCCCCTAGAACATTCTTTCCTCATTCAATCAACTAATTTTACTAAATGCTGAATACATACAAGGCAATATATGTGCTTGCCTTCTTCCTCTTTACTAATCAAGACAGCTCTTCAGGATAGCAACTTTACCATTTTATTCTTCAGGGTCCACACACTTCTATGTACAGAACAGGGTGCTAATAAATAAATGCTGATTACATGATTAAATGTCAAGCTTGGTCTTTCACAGTGAGTTCTTTTTTAAGTTTATCTCCTAGTGACAAGAGATATTCAAAGAAATTTTGAAAGTTGAGAAAAAAGGGGAGCAGTCTTTTAATGACAATCACCAATCTATCCAAAGTAAAGAAAACAACAGAATATATGCATTTTAAACAAGATCTTAGATTTTTTGTTGTTGTTCTTCACATCAACTATGCAAATAAAATGCTGTTTCTCTTTGATTGTATGAATCTTCTTTGCTTCATCAACATAAAAAGAGCCAAATGGACTTTCAATGAACTTGAAGGAAATGTTTGTGAAGGCCTGAGAAACAGTACAGCCTAGTAGATACACTCTGAAATCAAATTGCCTGTGTTTGAGTTTCTGCTTAGACACTCCTTTGGTATAACCTGAGGGAAGCATTAATCTCTCAAGACCTGTAGTTCCTTACCTATAAAATAGGATTAATATGTAGATATTATATATACAGGATATGTGAGGTTTCAAAGAAATACTGTATTTTTAATTTAATATCTTATAAAGTAAATGCTTGATAAAGGTTATTGAGTTCCTTCTGCTGTATTACTCTCATTAATATTTGACTTCTATAATTATGATTAGTTACAGAATTTTGGTATCAGTTTATCTTCATCTGTTTGTGCTTCTATAACAAAATATCTGTGCTTTGGTAACTTGTAAAGAACAGAAATTTATATATCTCAGTTCCAGAGGCTGAGAAGCCTTTGATGAAGGCAACAACATCTGGCCAGGGTCTTCCTTCTGTTCTTCACTTGGTGGAAGGTGTCAGGGCCCAAGGGGGAAAAATGCTATGTCACTTCATGACAGAAGACCAGAAGAGAGTAGATCTTCTCCTGTAGGCCCTTTTTATAAAAATGTTCATTTATTAATGAGGGCAGAGCCCTCATAACCTTAACACCACCCATTAGGCCCACCTCTCAGCTCTGCCACACTGGGGATCGTGTTTCTAGACATGAATTTGGGGGGACATATTCAGACTATAGTAGGGCCCACTAGAAATTCTTATAATTCAAAAGGATAAAATATATAAGATCCCAGAAAACAGGTGATATCATCTATTTATTAGTGTCTACTGGACTTATGCCAATTACAAAAATAAGCATAAAAAGATTGCTTTTCCTTTCAAGAAGCAATCTACTTTTGATCAGGATTCAAACATGAATTTTATGTCTCTGGTACCACTGAGCTATAAATAACATGGTTTTACAGAAAGAGAGAAAGAATTTTGGGATTCACTAACTGTCCCTCAAAAAAAACTGTAACTCCCTAGCTCAACACAAGATCCTATTTACCTTACCACTTTCTACTTATTGGTTTGCTTTTGTGTGAGTATGTGTGTGTGCATGTATATTCCTACATTATAGTTCCCTTTTATTGGTTCAGCTTGCTCTGTTTCCTTTTCCTTCCTTTATTACTCCTTTGACTACATTCTATTTATAAAATTATTCTTTTTTTTAATGTCCGAATACTACAGGGGTACACACATAATTTGCTTTTGTATAGCTCAGGTCAAAGTTATAAGTGTAGCCCACCTTTAGAATGTGTGCGCTGTCCCCATTAGGTGTAAATTAACCCAACCTCTCCTCTCCCTCCTACCTACTTGATTTTTTTGAGTTATAATTACATATGTGCACATAAGTGTTGATTGACTGGCTCCAATTTAGTACTGACTACATGTGGTGTTTGTTTTTCCATCTTTTTTCTCTCTCCTGGGTGGAAATTTATAAACTCTATTTCTATTCCTTTTGAGATTAACTTTTATATTTTTAATATGCATCTTAGTAACTTAACATTGGTAGCTATTATATAACCCTGGGAAAATCAAAATATGTTACAATACTTCAATCTATTTATTTCTCCCTACTATCTCCTCATTCTTAATTTTCGATAATGTGGTTCTAACTCTTTTTTCTTGCTTATCCAACAAAATTTTATGTAGTCACTTCAATTAACCCATTTGTTATCTACTTTGATTTTCTCGCCACTCATACTTGTATCTCATATCTTTTTCTGGGAATATTTACCCAGAATACTTGTTCAACAAAGTCCATTTAAAGATACATCTCTAAGAGTTTGGGCTGACACGTGAAGAATTGAACACATGTGTTTGTTAAAGATGTAGCATCTGGACAATGCATATGATGTTTAAGAAACTAGGCTGTTGACTTTCGATTGACAAATGGTGCAAGGAAGGAAAAATGAGACTGGAAAGATAAATAAATCATAGATCACATGAAAGTGTTTGTATTTTTAAGAATGGCATGCATGATCAGGCACCATGGAGCACGCATGTAATCCTGGCACTCTCGGAGGCCAAGGTGGGTGTACTGCTTGAGCTCAGGAGTTCAAGACCAGCTGGAGCAAGAGCGAAACCCCTATCTCTGTTAAATAACAGAAAAATTAGCTGGGCATTGTCTTGGGTCCCTGTAGTCCCAGCTACTCAGGAGGCTGAGGCAAGAGAATCACTTGTGCTTAAGAGTTTAATGTTTCTGTGAGCTATTATGACACCAAGGCATACTACCCATGGTGATAGAGACTCTGTCTCAAAAATTAAAAAAGAAGAAAAAAAATAAAGCATGGGACCAAGAGCAATGACTCATGCCTGCAATCCCAGCACTCTGGGAAGCTGAGGCGGGTGGATTGCCTGAGCTCAGGAGCTGGAGACAAGCCTGACCAAGAGTGAGACCCCCATCTCTAAAAATAGCGGAATATTATGGAGGGTGCCTGTAGTCCCAGCTACTCAGGAGGCTGAGGCATGGATCGCTTGTGCTCAAGAGTTTGAGGTTGCTGTGAGCTATGACACCATAATACTCTATCAAGGGTGACAAAGTGAGACTTTGTCTCAAGAAACAAAAAAGAAGGCATGCAATTTGTAAACAAGTACTTCACAAATGATCCATAACGTATAAAACAATGTCTTTATTATTGTTTGAGAAATCTATGGTTGATTTTTTATTTCCCTGCACAAATACTATTTCCTTTGAGTTACCTTTCTCATTAAACAGTCTTGCCTTGATGTACCAAAAAAAAAAAAATCGCATCCTTTAGAAATGCATAAATTGAAGTGGTATAAGTGATAAATGTTGTTTTTGATTCTCTTTCTTGAATATAGTTGAACTAGTAGTCATTTTTCTTGGCTCACTTTGAAGATCTCACTTTCTCATTTATGTTGTTAATGAGAAGTCAGATTTAAGTCTATCATTTTCTCCCAAGTAATCTAATTTTTCCCTTGATTGCATTTAAGATATTTTGTGTGTCTTTGGTATATGACAGTTTCTGTATCATATGCAAATTTCTTTTTATTCTTCTTGTGATTTATTGGGCTTCCTATAGGGTCAGAATTATTATATTTAATCACTTTTAAAAATTATCTACCATCATCACTTAATCTCTTATTATCTCTCCCTCCTCTTTATTCTTCACCTTCAGGACTCTAAAAATTTACAGGTTAGTTGTTTTCTTTTTGTGCCCTCCATGTCTCTTAACTCTGCTTGGTCAATTTCCATATATTACCCTCTGTACTGCACTTGAATAATTTCCCTTTACTCCATCTTTTTTTAATTCCCAGGTCCCAATTCATTTCAGCTTTGTCTATTCTGCTGTGTCACCCATCCATTGGTGGTGATCTCTTCTCTTTACTGTTCATGCTAGCCCTTGCTCTCAGTTTCTTATTTCCTCACATTTTAAAAAAGTTTTATTGTGAGGAAATTACTTATATTTACCTCTGTGTTCCATTTATAAAAATTCTTTAGAAATAACAAGATAAGGTTATATCCCTTTTGATAAATTTTACTTTTGATTTTCTAGTTAAAAGGAGTACCTATTTTCTAGCTTCCTCAGGCCAAGGTGGGAAAATCACTTCAAGCAATGGCTGTGAGATCAGCTGGAGCAACATAGCCAGACCTCATGTCTATAGAAAACACAAAATTAGCCAGGCATAGTGGCTCATGCCAGTAGTCCTAGTCACTCCGGAGGCTGAGGTGAGAAGTTTGAGGCTCAATGATCTAGGATGACACCACTGCACTGTTCTCTGGGTGACAAAGCAATATTCTGTGACAAAAAAAAAAGTACCTATTTTCTACTAATAATACCCCAGAACTACTTGCTACTCATTGGATATGATTTCTTATGAATGAATCAGATACATATCCCAGAGACAAAGGATAAAGTTAGCAAGGCTGAAACTGTATGACCTGATTAGGGAGAGTTAGTTCTCCAAGCGAAATTAGGACCCTGTGTACAAGAAGGAGAAATGAATGTGAATAGACAAAAAAATGTAATTCACTTCACCAATGTATAGAACTAAGGTGAAGATAAAATGATGTAATGGTAGAAAGTCACTGGAATGCTGGTTTCAGCAGTACTAAGGTCAAGTAGTAGCAGTAATAGTACAGTGTTCCTAGATAACAGTGGGGGCCCAGGTCCAAGACATCTCATAGAGAGCAAAATCAATGAATACTCCAGTCTCTGATATAAAACAGCATCAAATTTGCATTAAACCTATTCGCTTCCTCCTATATACTTTAAATCATCTCTAGATTACTCATAACATCTAATACAATGTTAACACTGTAATACTAGGAGGGTAATTAGTGGGAACACACCTACGGTGCATCTTAGCAGGGTACTGGCGAAACTTATTAAAGGTAGAGTATTAATGTCTTTATATAGTGATCAAGGAAATGCCATGAAGGATATCTGTAACAGTATGATCAAAATATTTCTG
>CAUYON010046653.1:0-39324 GCA_963573935.1 Arctocebus calabarensis
TTGCAGCCCAATTCGCAATTGCTAAGTCATGGAAGAAGCCCAAGTGCCCATCGACCCACGCATGGATTAATAAATTGTGGTACATGTACACCATAGAATATTATGCAGCCTTAAAGAAAGATGGAGACTTTACCTCTTTCATGTTTACATGGATGGAGCTGGAACATATTCTTCTTAGCAAAGTATCTCAAGAATGGAAGAAAAAGTATCCAGTGTACTCAACCCTACTGTGAAGCTAATTTAAAGGTCTCATATGAAGGCTGTAACCTAACTATAGCACAAGAATATGGGAAGGGAGGGGAGGGAGGAGGTTGGGGGGTAATTGGTGGGGCCACGCTGATGGTGCATCTTAGACGGGTACAGGCAAAGCTTACTAAATGCAGAATACAAATGTTTTCATACAATAACTAAGAAAATGCCATGAAGGGTATGTTAAACAGTTTGATGAAAACATTTCAGATTGTATGTGAAACCAGTACATTGTACCCTTTCATTGCACTAATGTACGCAGCTATGATTTAATTAAAAAAAATTTTTTTATCTGACCAATAGACCCATATAGCAAAAATAGCAAAAATGTCTAAAATTCTAAAGACACTTTTATTTTAACATCAATTTTAAAACTAGTTTTATTTATCAAAGATTACTAAAGTTACACGAACTTGAAAAACATTTTGGCTGTTTTATTTATGAGCACTCATATGTTTATAAGTCAATTTGGTTCCAAATGGACAATACACAGACATGTATACATGTATTTATAAAAGTACCGACAAACACACATTAAGATCTTTTAGCTTTGATTTTAAAATTTTAGTCATAGGACCACTAAAATTCACTAGTTTAAAAGGGCAGTAGGATTCAAACTGTGTCTTTGTAACTTAAAGTGTATCTGTTCCACATGGCTGAAGCTCTTACCAAGTTTTAGAGAAAACAGGTTAGCAAATTTACACTTTAAAGCACAGAAAGATAATTTAAGCTTTTTAAAGAAGGAATTTGGTTATGTTAGAGAAAGATTAAAAATGGACTTCAAGGATCACAAAATCATAGGAATTCACCCTGGGATTTTATCAGAAGACCAATTTCACTTAGGTAGCTTCTAATTGGTTTCCATTTTCCAACTGGACCACTGAGTACAGGGCAAAGCCCACTAATGAATAGAGCCATCTAAATCTTTGTAGTTTTTAGGATTTAATACTAAAAGTAGGTATATGAAAAGCAGGTATGCTAGAAGGCAGAGCATCTAGATTCTCCATAATCAAGCATCCCATATTAAAGCTGAATCCTAGGGCCTCCCAAACAAGGGAAATGGCATAATTGGGGGCCTCAAAATGCATCTAGTATACCTTGCTGCAAAGATATCTATGATCAGCCTGTGCCCCACAGAAGTCTTACCCTTCATTGATGAGTGCCCCCTTAGCCTCCACATGTTCAAATCATGCCTTTCTTAACTAAACACAAAAAGAGGGCAATCCCCTGCAGAGATACCACTGCCTGCGACCTCCACAACTGCAATCCTCATCAGTTACTTCCCAGACATTGAACATACAGAGGTCAAGTGCTCTCTCACAGTAGTTTGGCAATCCCTGGGGGTCCCTAAACCCAGAGAGATTATGGAACTCAGTGCAAGAGAGAGCAGAGATTTTAGACCTTAGAAATCGGAACTCCGCAAGAAACTCAGCAGACTCCTAAAAGGGGATGTGTGGTGCCTTTTTCTGTGTTTCTTAAGGAGTTTCAGAGGTGTCAGAAGTCTCCTTCTTTCATGTGGTATTGAAGATGATAAAGAGGAAAGAGGATTAGAAGTAAGTGGAAGAACAATTCTTAGAAAAGCAAATTTGGAAAGATTTTAAGTTTTCTAAAAAGACCAGTGAAGTTTTACATTATTTTTCCAGCAAAATTTATACCAACAGGAAAGGAAGCAAACATATCAGTCACAGGGGGTTTTAGACAACTGAAAAATTTTCCCAGAAATAGGATCCGAAAGAGGAAAAAACGTAGAAAGCCCTTAAAAAAAAATTATATCCTGAATACCAGTGTTGAATTAAGTTGACTTCTGACCAGAGAGCTCTTACAAAAAATATGTTTTAAAATCTCTTATTAAAATATCAAATTTTACCTTGCACAAACAGCCAGTATTTCCTTTCTTTCCTTTCCTTTTAAACCAAAAGGCACCTTTCAAAGTGACTCTGCAGAACCAATAATCCTTAACCAAGGTTATGACTTAACCAAAGTTGTACAAGGTATCTTCAAAGACGTGCAAAGCTACCATCACAAGATCCAGAACCACCCCTAGGACAGCTCAAAGAGAGGAAAGTTTCACTAGCTGCAAATGGAATACAAGCCGCATTTATGTCTCACCATAGGGTTTCAGCTTCTCAAATGACTGTCCTCACACAAAGGCTGACCACCCATGTGCCCACAGATAGAAAATTAACATAGACAATCAATGAGATAAAGGGTATCTATGAAAGGCAAAAGGATCAATAACAAATGAATATCCCCCCGAAGCAAGAATCGCTCTAAGATCAAATCAACTTTTTTATAAGTGTCACATCTGCAGGGACTGGTTTCCTAAGAATCAAACCTGGGCTATGCATGTCAAAGCACATGGTCCCAATCACTAGGCTACCTTGAATATTGGTATAACCATGGCACTCAATTATTGCTTTGGCAACTCCTCTAAAGTGTGCCTACTATGTGTCTGGCATTTCAAATGCATTAATATAGAGCAATAGTCTCAAATGTTTTTAATTAACAGTAATGCCTATGTGACCAAAATAGTTAGAATACTTATAAATTAAAGAATTGTATAGTTCCAAAGGACTAGAACAAGTGGTATATACATCTTTGAAATCTCATTACTCTTTCCTTGGGATCCTTGAGAGCAACACTCACCATTCAGAAATTTAAAAAATACTTTGAAATGTCCAAAGCTTAGTGGGTAATTTATGGAAACATCCTTTTCTTGTCTTCTTTTCTTTTCTTTTCCCTTTCTTTCTTTCTTTCTTTTCCTTTCCCTTCCTTCCTTCCTTCCTTCCTTCCTTCCTTCCTTCCTTCCTTCCTTCCTTCCTTCCTTCCTTCCTTCCTTCCTTTCTTTCTTTCTTTCTTTCTTTCTTTCTTTCTTTCTTTCTTTCTCATGAGACAGCCTCTCACTGTTTTACCCAGGGTAGAGTATCAAAGCATCAGCCTAGCACACAGTGGCATACAACTCAGGGGATGAAGGGATCCTTCTGCCACATCCTCTGTAGTAGCTAGGACTAAAGTCAAGGGCCACAACCCTTGACAACCATTTCTATTTTAGTACAAACCAAGTGTGTGATGGGGGCTGAGGGTATCTTGCTGTTGCTTGGCCCTGTCTGCAACCCCTGAACACAGGGGATCAAACCAACTTTACCTCCCAGAGAAAATAAATATAATAGGTATGTGTGGCAAATGTCATTGAGCTCTACTTAAGAAATGACCTTATCAGGACCTTTGAGGGGTGTCCAAACCTTAGGCCCCGGTGACACATAGGGATTATTTGGGAACAGTTTTGCATATCCATGGTGGTAGATATCACCAAAATATGCCCACATCTCTTTTTTTCTCTTCGGGTTACATTACTGATTGTGTATTGAACGTGTGCCCCCAAATAACTTTTCTACTTCCTATGTAGCCAAGAAGTCAAAAGTCTTGACACACTCGGAGGACTGGAATGTTTGAACTTTCCAGATCAGCTGATATTTCCCAGGATCAGAAGAAATAACTGCAGGTACAGAATACATTACTGGACATAGTTTGTGACCAGATTTCGAGAGAGGACTTTCAGTAGGACACCTATTTTCTGATACCAGCCTATTCAAGTGAAAGAAAAAATATCTCAGAATAAGTAGAACTGAGAATTGTGTGACATACTTATCAGGTCTGTCCAATCACTGTCTGAACTCTGGGCTTGGGTTCTTGCTCTGTAAGATCCAAGGGCAGCACAAGGTATAAACCTTACTCTTCCACTTGCTTACAAATCCATGACATGAAAAGGGATGGAAGGGCTGTTGAATCCCTGGGCCAGATATACAAGCAAAGTTTTGGAAGTAGGAATTAAGTGTGGAGAACAGAACCCCACTCTTTATTAACAATTTGAACCCAATGACAAACCCAGATAGCCATTAAACATTCTTAATAGGAATAAGGTTAAGCATAAACATAGTAACCCAGGGCAACACCCATTATTATGTAATCCACGCTGACCATGTAGTGACTTCATCTTGTAATGTCCTGGGATACAGGCTTCTGGTCTAAGATACTAAATGGCCTTTTCTGCTCTCTTCAGCTGGTATCTCTCAATGTTTTGAACCAAGACACTTCTTAGCCCTCCATCCACACACAGAGAAGTGTTCTCCCATTTGTACCTTATTAAGTCTATTGATGGTTGAGATTCCCACCACTACACAACAGATGGGGTTTGGTACAGCAGTGTGACTCAGCCTGCATCAAATCTGACATGACTTCATGGAGTCATTTAACTAGGACAATATATGTTTTTTGCTTTACTTTTTCTTTTGTGGAGACAGAATTTTGTTTTGTCACACTCGGTAGAGTGCCTACACTCCTACTCCTGAGCTCAGGAGATTCATTTGCCTCAGTCTACCGAGTAGTTTGAACTACAGGAGCCCACCATAACACCCAACTATTTTTTTTTTTCAGTTTGGCCAGAGCTGGGTTCGAACTGACAACCTTCATTATATGGGGCTGGCACCATACCCACTTCACCACAGGCAATGCCCCTGAATGCTATTTCAAGGACCTGTTTGACATCTACCTCAAAACATCCATTTGAGAGAAACTTACAGATTTAGTATGCCTAGATAAAGCCTCTATTTAGTCATAGTTTCACAGGTCTTAAGCATGTTTACTTTGCTTGAACCATCAAGGTAATTCTGGTCCTTTTATATGAGGAAAATCTTTGTTGGTTTGTCTGCACATGTCTGTGTGTATGGTTATTTTTGAGATATGGCTTCCTTATGTGGCCCTGGCTAGATTTCTGTTGCCGCAGCTTAGATCATAGCAACCTCAAACTCCAGGATTCAGGCAATCTTCCTGCCTAAGATTCCCATGTGCCTAAGACTACAGGTGCCTTTCACAATGCCCAGATGATTTTTCAGTTTATACTGGAGACAGGGACTGACACTTGTTCAGTTCATTCTCAGCAACCCCTTGTTCAAGAACTCCACTGATTTCAGCAAGCCAGAAGGTTGGGATTATGGATGTGAGCCACCAAATTTTATCATTTTCTCTTTTTTTTCCCCTCCATCCCTCCCTACCTTCACCCTCCTTCACTTTATCCTTCCTTCCTCAAATTCTTTCTCTCTCAGTCGCTTGCTCTCTACTTTCTTTTCTTTCCTTCATTTCTTTTCTTACTCTATCTCTCTCCTCTACAACTAATGGGAAACTTCTCTACTTACAAACAAACAAACTATACAAGTTATCCGTGAGGGTATAGTTTCAAACTTGTATATGTGGAGTGTGTAAATTATATCTGAATAGAATTGTTATTTTCTAAACTATGAGCTATTATTTATAAGGATAATAGGAAAAATCCTTCATGAAAACACGAGCATGGATGAGCACCAATGGGGCTTAACACTATGAGGCTTCAAACTACAATGATCTACATGGTAATATCCCACTTGTGCAAGAAATAAGTGCAAACTTCCCCAGTGTTGGTAGCATAGGTCTGTACCATCTGCTGTGTAGAAGCATAAACTCATGAGGATCACTTTTGGTTAGCACCTTGCATTTCCTTGAGCTATGATGGGACCAGTGTATTGTTCTGGGGCACAAGGGAAAATGCAGGATCCAATCTACAAGATATAAACTGTATAGGTACAGAAAAATTCCAGTAGCATACAAAATATCATATACACATATCCTAAATGGATTTTATTACCAGGATTGCCAGTTCAGCTCAATATGGGAAAATCAAATTATAGAACACTGTACATTAATAGAATCAATAATGAAAACCACACAGTCACCTCAAGAGACACAGAAAAGGCTTTTGACATTGGCAATGTATCTTGTTGGTAAAATCTTATAAAAATATTAGATGAAGTGAGGAACTTGTTGCTCATTGAATAGGTTGCTGCCCCATATACCCAGGGTGGCAGGTTCAAATCCAGCCCCAGCAAAACTGGAACAACACCAAGAAAAAAAAGCCTAGATGAGAAGAGAATGTCTTCAGGATTACTAACAGCATTTATAGATGAGTGGATACATATAATGTGCTATATTCACACAATGGAGTATTTTTCAACAATCAAAGGAAATGAAGTGTACATTTATGTTACAATAGGAATGAACATTAAAATAATTTTATAAGGAAACAAGGCCACTTACAAACGACCATACAGAGCATGACAGAACTCAGAAGAAAACATCAGGACAAGGCCAATTTTCTGCTAGGAGTAGGAGGCAGGCAGGGGAGGGTGGTAGGGAAGTGAACATTAATGCTAATAGGTATTGAAATTCTTTCTGTGTGGAAGAATACAAAGTTCTAACATTAGATTGCAATGAAAGCTGTAAAATTGTGTGACTATACTAAGAAACACAGAATTTTATACTTTCACAGGGTGAACTACTAATTTATTTTTTTAACTTTGTAAAAATTTTTGATTTAATTATTTAATTAAATCATAGCTGTGTTTATTAATTCAATCATGGGGTGCAATGTGCTGGTTTCATATACAATCTGAATGCAGAATATAAAGGTCTTAACACAATAACTAAGAAAATGCCATGAATGCTGTGTGAACTACTTATTTTAATGAAGCTACTTGAAAATCTTTTCCAAAACTTGAGCTGTTGAAAAGTCTCACAGCATAAGAAGTACCTAAGAAGTGAGAGTACTTGAGGGACAGCCACCCCTATCTCCCTGCTTACACACAGCTTACCATGAATTGACATGGAAGGCACATTGTTCCATCCTCCAGAAGTTGTCATTTTCTATTTCCTTGAGACAGAGTCTGACAACTTCCCCCTGGGTACAGTGCCCTGAAGTCAACCAAGCTAACCACAATCTCAATCTCCTGGATCAACACATACTACTGCCTCTGCCTACTGAGCATCTGGGAGTCCAGGTGCTCCCCCATAGTGTCCAGTTAATTTGGACCACCCAATTCTGCTTCCCAGATTTTAGTATTATAGGACTGTGCCATCACTCCAGACCTTGAAGATGGGATATTTTTCAAACTATATTTGGTGGCCAATGGTGTTGCTTCATGCTGGTTGTCTTGACATTTTGGGAGGCCCCCTCAGTTGTATTGTCTGGGTCTATGAATTGGAGACCAGCCTGAACACTAGTGAGAGCCCTATCGCAGAAGAATAAAAAACGGCCAATTAGATGCAGGGGCTTAGAATTCCAGATGAAGGGAATAGGTTTGCTGGATGACTACATTTGAAGTTTGCTGTGAGATAATATACCAGGGCATTCTACGGAGGGCAATAAAAGAAGTCTCTGACTCAATACATAAATGGAGAAAACCATTGGTAGTGAGTGAACTTAACCCTCATTTTTTATTTTTGATTTTAGTCACGGGTGGCAAAATTCATTGACCTATACTTAAGAAATGATATTATCGGGGGCTTTGAGGGGTGTCTAATTCTCAGTCCCCTGGAACAAATAGTGATTATGTAAGGACTGTTTTGCATGTCCATGGTGGATTATATAACCACAATTATACCCACTTCTCTTTTTTGCTTATCAGGTTTCATTAGTGATTGTGTGTTGAACATGTGCCCCCAAATAATCTTCTACTTCCTATGTATTCAGGAATAAATAAGTTTGGAAATCCTTGTCCTGGAGGTAAGGCATGCTGGAACTTTCCAGATATGCTAATATTTTCCATGATCAGAATAAATAACTGCAAGTATGGAGTACACTACTGGACACATTGCCTAACCAGATTTTGAGAGGGGACTTTCGGTATGACACCTACCATCTGAAACAACCCTATTATAGAGAAAAAAATAAAATCTGAGGAAAAGTAGAACTGAGAATTGTGTGACAGACTGGTGAAATCTATGAAATCAATGTCAGGTCTTTGGGCTTGGGTTCTTTGTCTGTAACATCCCAGGTTAGCACTAGGTATAAACCATACTCTTCCACTTCCTTACAAATCCATGACGTGAAAAGAAAAGGAAGGGTTGTTGAATGCCTTGTCCAGATAGACGAACAAACTTTTGGAAGCATAAATTGAGTGTGGAGAACAGAACCCCAGTCTTTTGTAACAGTTTGACCCCAAGGAAAAACCTGTATAGCCAGTACACATGTTTAGCAAGAATAAATTTAAGTATAAACATGGTAACCAAGGGCAACACCCATTGTGATATCATCCACAGTGACCATGTACTGACTTCTTCCTGTAATTTCCTGTGTTCTAGGATTCTGATGAAAGATAGTAAGTGGCCTTTTCTGCACACTTCAGGTGGTATAGCTTGAGAGTTTGAACCAGGACACTTCTTAGTCCAACATTCACAGACAGAAGTAATGTCCCATTTGTGCCTTATTGATTCTATTTATGGTTGAGATTAGTGACACTAGGCTGACACAACAGTTGAAATTTTGTACAGCAGTATAACTCAGGCTTTATCAAAGCTGACATAACTTCATGGTGTCACTTAAGTAGGAATCAATTTGTGTTTTGCTTTTTTTTTTTTTTTTTTTTCTTTCTTGGAGACAGAGTTTAGTTTTATCACCCTTGTTAGAGTGCTGTGTCATCACAGCTTAAAGAAAACTCCGAATCCTGAGCTTAGGCAATTTATTTGACTCAGCCTCCCAAGTAACTTGGACTATGGGAGACCACTACAACACCCAGCTATTTTTTTTTAATGCATTTTGGCCAGGGACTGTGTTCAAACTCACCACACTCAGTATTTGAGGCCAGCGCCCTACCCACTTTGCCATAGGCAATATCCATGGAACATTATTTCAATGACCTGTTTGAAACCTATGCCAAAACATCCATTTTAGAGAAACTTAAAATGTAGTATGCCTGGCTACAGCCTTAGTTTGGTCCTAGTTGCACAGGTCTTATGCATGTCTAGTTTGCTTGAACCATCAAGGTAATTCTGGTCTATTTATTTATTTTTTTGTCTGATGTCTTTTATAAAATTAAATCATAGCTGTGTATATTAATACAATCATGGGGTAAAATGTACTGGTTTTATATATAATTTGACATTTTTTCATTGAACTGTTTAACATAGTCTTCATGGCATTTTCATAGTTATTGTGTTCAGACATTTATATTCAACATTTAGTAAGTTTCACCTTTCTAAGATTCACTGTAAGTATGCCTTTAGATGACGAAAATCTTTGTTGGTTGTTTAGTTGGATTGCCTGTGCATGTGTGGGTTTTTTTTTTTTTTTTTTGAGATATGGTTACTGTATGTGGCAGAGCTTAGTTTTTAGTGGCCTCAGACTAGATCATACCAACCTCAAACACCAGGATTCAGGCAATTCTTTTGCCGGAGACTCACATGTTGCTAGTACTACAGGTGCCGGTAGCAATGTCTAGATGATTTTTCACATTTTAGTAAAGACAGGGTGTAACTCTTGCTCAGTCTGTTCTCAGAACCCCCTTGTTCAAGAACTCCACACATCTCAACATGCCATAGGGCTGGGATTATAGGTTTGAGCCACCAACTTTGGTCATTTTCTCTTTCTTTGCTTCCCTTTATCCCTTCCTTCTTTTGCACCTCTGTCATTCTATCCTTCCTTCCTCCAAATCTCTCTCTCTCATTGGCTTGGTTTCTCCATTCTTTTCTTTCCTTCATTCCCTCATTCCTCTATCTCTCTCCTCTACACCTTAAGGGAAACTCTTGTACTAAACAAACAAACAAAAAAAACTATACAAGTGATCACTGAATTTGTCATCTTGAACTCTATACTTTAAATGGGTGAATTGTGGATTGTGTAAATTAACCTGCATATAGTTGTTATTTTTTAATTGGCAGGCTGTTATCTATGAATATTATCGAGAAAAACATTCACCAAAAAATAAGCATAGATGAGTATCATAGCTCACACCTATAATGCCAGCAATTTTAGAGGTCAAGACAGAACGATCACTGGTAGCTAAGGGGTTTCAGACCAGAATGAGCATCACAGTAAGACCAAACTTGTCCAAGATGTAAATATTTCCCTAGTAGCATTGACATTGGCCTGTACTTGCAGCTGCTGAGAAGGATTAACTCAGGAGTATCATTCATTTGTGGATAGCAGCTTGCATTGCCTTGAGCTATAATGGTACAAATTTTTGTTTGTTTGTTTGTTTGTGTGTGTGTGTTTGTTTGTTTGTTTTGTAGAGACTGAGTCTCACTTTTTTGCCCTCAGCAGAGTGTCATGGCATTACAGCTCACATATACTTCCAGCTTCTTGTCTTATGTGATTCTCTTGCCTTAGACAACCAAGTAGTAGAGACTAAAGTTGACAGCCACCTTGCCCAGCTATATATTTGTTGCAGTTTGGCCAGGGCCTGACTTGAACCCACCACCCTCAGTATATGGGGTCAGGGCCCTACCCACTGAGCCACAGGTTCTGCCTAACCATTTTATATTTCTGGAGCAAAGAGGAAAATGCAGGTTCAAATCTATAAGAGATATACTGTATAGATGCAGGAAAATTCTGGTAGCATACACAATATTTTATACATGTTTCCCAAATGGTAATTGTTTCCAGGATTGCTAGTTTATCTCAATATGTGTAACAACTATTTGACCTCACCTGTAAAGCATATTGCAAGGGTGTAATTCAAATCCCTCACATATTGAACACAAAAGTATTAACACTGAGATTAATAAATGAGTTGAAAGTTATGTTAATTAGTAGGATGTAAGCATTCAAATTTTTAGAAATAATCGACACATTGAATCCCACAAAGGCATAAATGTATTCATGATCTATGTATATATGACTTAATAAAAAATAAAGTAAAACATTAAAAAAAACTATATTAATAGAATCAATAAGAAAAAACACATGGTGACCCCATCAGACAGAGAAAAGAGTTTTGACAGAGGCACCATATCTTGTTGATAAAATATTTAAAAAATCTTAGATTAGAAGGAAGTGTCTTCAGGACTACTAATGGGATTTACAGATAATTGGATACATACAACGTGCTATATTTACACAATGAATACTTTTCAACAATCAAAAGGAATGAAGTGCACATTTATGTTACAATAGGAATGAACTCTAAAATCAATATGATAAGGGAAAAATGGGGGAGGAAGCAAGATAGCCAAATGGTTCCAGCGTTCCACAGAGGCTCCCATCCAGAAGGGGAGTTAAAGGACAGAAATTTAACAAGTAAGCTGATGGTTTGGAGCAGAGCCAAAGACATTATTGCATTGCACACATCTCCCCTGCTGAGGTGAACTGCGACCCCAAGGAAAAAAACAATAGAAAGTCCATCGCCAAGTGTACAGGAGTCCCCTACCCATGAGATTGGCCAGCAGTATACTTTCTACAATGGAGAGGATTTCACATATATTCATATTTTATCCCATGAGAGAGAACCTCTAAATTTCAGAACTCCTTCCCCAGAGAGTACACACAAGTGTGCCATGGTACTCTCTCACCAGGCATAAAATTGAACATAGAGTCTACATGCAGTTCTGAAGTCCCAGCAATCCCCTCCACTCTTACTCCAAGGTCTGGAATCCTGACCCCTGTGAAGTCCAGACTCTTGGGCTCAAGTGGTGTGGATGGACCTGGGGCTGTTCCAGGTCTCTGCTGGTTGGGAGACACAGGTTTGAATTGGGAACTGTGAAGCAAGGGTGCCATATGGAAGAGAGTAAAGCAGTTCCCTGTGGCACAGTGCAGCAGTGACAGTGGCAGGAACAATAGGGATCACACCCCTGGGGATAATTGGGAGACATGTTTTGCCTCTCTCTTAGCAACAAGAGGGAGATAGACTTCTAACACTGTGGCAGCCACTGGAAGAACATATCTGAGATGGAAATACAGGTATCCTGAACAAAGGGTATGCCTGAGGTGGTACCTGCTGGGGTGTGGTGCTGTGGGGATGGAGAATAGAATCAGAGCCCACAAAGTGGTGGCATACTCCCAGGGTGGGGCTGAATAAAAATTGCTGCTTTTGTGAGCCCAAGATGTAACTAGCCCCCAGGGGAGCATAGTGGGGTCAAATGCAGGCATGGCTGCAGCACCAGCCCAGGTTAGGGCATAAATTCAGAGCCATTTGTGAGGTCTAACCATGCCTGACCTAACACAGAGTGCAGCAGAGCCTGACACACCAGCCCCATGAGAATTGGCACAGTGGTAACAGCATAGGGCAGGGTCAAGTCACAGTTTCTGTGAATTAAAACAACCTCTGGCCCACAGGGAAGCATAGATGAGACAGAAAAGCCAATTTTGCAAAAATAAAAGTGTTAGCAACATCAATGTGGGGTGGGACTGGAACTGAGTGAAACTCCCCAGCTTCCATTATGCACCCAAGTTTATCAGGCTTCAACTTCCCCTGCCAGCTGGTGGTAGTATGCGGTAACCTGACCCAAAAGGCATAGATCTCTCTGTAACTCAGTCAGTTGACAACCCCTGGAGCATCTAAACATTGGAGGGAACTGGGTCACAACCCTGCAGGGTTACGAGTGACTGGGTGTGACATAGATGCAAGGTGTGGCAGTAGGCATCAACCTTCCCAGACTAATTCATTTGCTACGTGGGCCCTTCTGATTCCAGGGAGCACTAGAGCCAATCACAATCCTGTTAGCAGATGGCTGATATCTGGTTTCTGGAGACATTTTCAACTCTGCAACTTGAGACTGTATGCTGACTGGTAGAATTGAGGACCTTTGCCTCCCAGAACATCCAAACATTATAGTCATGTTTCCCAATAATAATTGAGCTCTACTTAAAAAAAAAAATATTGTCCAGGGTTTTTAGGAGTTTGCAATACTCAGGCCCTGATGATAGTGTCAGGAATTTTTGGCATATCCTTAGTGGCAGATATCACAAAAATTATGATTACATCTCTTTTTTGCTTATAAGATTTCATTAATGTTTGTGTATTGAATGTGTGGCCCAACAAAACACTTCTATTTCCTACGTGGCCAAAAAGCTAAAAGATTGGATACACCTGACACAGAGATCAGGAATGTTGGAACTTTCCACATAGGCTGATATTTACCATGATCATCATCAATAACTGCAGCTATGGGGTTCTCCACTTGACAAATTGCCTAACCAGATGTTGAAAGAGTACCTACAGTGTGACACCTACCTTCCCTAACAAGCCTATTCTAGACAAAGAGGAAAAATGTAAAACTGAGAATTGTGTGATGTACCTGTCAGGGCTGAAAAATCACTGTCAGATCTTTGGGCTCGGGTTCATGCTCTATAACATCCCATGTTAGCACTGGTTGTGAACCACACACTTCCATTTGCTTACAATTCCATGAATTGAAAAGGAAAGGAAGGGTTATTGAATCCCTTGGCCACAGAAACAAAGAAAGTTTAGGAAGCAGGAATTGAGTGCAGAGAAAAGAACCCTTACTTCCCAACAGATAGTGTATCAGAGAGTGGGACACCAGCCCCATGAGAAATGGTGCAGTGGCAATGGCACAGGGAGGGGCTGAGTCACAATTTCAATGTACTCAAACACTGTCTGGCCTGCAGGGGAATATAGCTGGGACAGAAATGCCAATTCCATGATAATATAAGTAGCAGCAACATCAACCTGGAGAAGGACTGGAACTGAATGAAACTTCCCAGCTTCCATTAAGCACCCAAGGTTGGCAGGCTTTGGCTCCTCCTAATGGCTGGTGGTAGAGTGCAGCGTCCTGGCCAAAGAGAAATAGATATCCCTGTGAATCAAGCAGTCACAAACCTATGCAACATCTGCTCATTGGAGAGAAATAGGTCCCAGCCTGCAGAGTTACCAGTGACTGTGAGTGACAGGTGCAAAATGGGGAAGCAGGCATCAACCTTCCTAGAATAATTCATCTGCTGGGTGTGCCCTTCAGACTCCATGGAACACCAGAAAATTTCATACTCCTGTCAGGAGTTGCCTGCTATCTATTTGCTTTTGACCTTTTGAATTCTCCAACTTGAGAAAGTGTGCTGATCTGAGACAATTGATATGGAACTTTTGAACTGAGCCAATCAACTGAGGGCTATACAAAAGGGTACCCTGGCAGTATTGGGCGAAGGTCTGATTTTCTTTATCCAGTTATTGTCTGTGGGGGGTGGTGTGTCTTAGTTTCTGGCATTTATCCACAGCTGAGAATTCAACCAAGAGTTGCTGATTCACTAGGATTGGACAGAGAACAGATGAAAACAAGACAGAGCCACTTAGCCCCACCACACCAAGTAGGTCCCCAGTGTCTCAGTCCATAGTACTGTAAAGAACTTTTGCAATGCTTTAGGGGAAAAGCTTCAGTCACCAGTTCCAATTCTTGGGCAAATGGCTGGTTAACCACTAATCCAGGAGCCCCAACCAAATTTTACCTTGTCTGCTCATCTACTCAAATGGTAAAAAAAAATCATGGGGCAGAATCAGTGGAAAAACTGTGACAACATGCATTATCAGAGTAGATGAACTCCCCCAAGGAATACAAAGGTGGACACACCATAAGATCCCATTCATAAACAAGTGGCTGAGATGTCAGAAATCAAATTCAGAATTTAGATGGCATATAAGAAAAATAGAACGGAGTCAAAGTTGATATTAGAAATTCAAAAAACATTTCAAAAATTGTCCCAAGAATTCAATGCATTCAAATACAAAGTCAACAAATATTTTGACACATTGAGTCAAGAACTTGCAGCCCTCAGAGATCTGAGAAATACAATAGAGTACCTCAATAACAGAAGGGATCAGGAAGAGGAAAGGATCGCTGACATTGAAGATAAAGCTGTTGAGCCCTCCAAAACACTCAAAAAGGAAAAGTAATGGAGAACAAAAATGGATCATTTTCTCAGAGAGCTCTAGGACATTTCAAAGAAATCTGCTATTCACCTTTTGGGAATTTCTGAAGTCAATGAGCTTGTTTCGTAAAGCCTAGATGCTCTACTTAAAGAGACAATCAAGGAGAACTTCCCAAACATGGAAAGTCTTAAGTAAATTCAGATAACACACAGTTTCAGAACCCTAGCATGACTCAACATAAATAAAGCATGTCCCAGTTACATTATAATTAACCTTGCCAAAGTTAATGTGAAGGAGAAATTTCTGCAAGCTGCCAGATGTATGAAAAGCATAACCTACAAAGGGAAGAATATTAGAATGACTGTAGATCTCTCTGCTGAAAATTTTTAAGCTCAAAGAGGGTGATCATCTACCTTTAACCACCTAAAACAAAATAAATTTCAAACCAGGATCCTGTATCCAGCTACACTGAACTTCATTTATGATTGAGAAATTAAATACTTTAATGATATTCACAGGAGGAAGAAATTTGCAATAACTAAACCAGCTCTCCAAGATAGTCTCAGACCTATTTTCCATAATGAACAGCATAATCCTTTACCACCAAAGTAAACTCACTCAGAAACTTTTGATCAAATTCCAACTTCTACAGTGGTGAACGGATTAAAAATTTCTACTGGGCATTTGAACAAATCAAAACCCAAAATGCTACAAGACTTACCAATAATCTCAATCAATGTGGATGGTTTAATTTGTTCTCTGAAAAAGTACATGTTACTTGACTTTATACAAAAAGTCAGGCCAAATATCTGCTACATACAAGAATCTCATATTACCTAAAATGAAAAATGAAGACTTAGGGTGAAGGTATGGTTATCTGTCATTCAGGCAAATGGCAATCAGAAAAAAGCAAGTGTTGAAATTTTAGTCAAAGATACAATAGGGTTTAAATGAACAAAAGTCAGGAAAGATAAGGATGAGCACTTCATATTTGTAAAGGGTAACAAACAATATGATGAGATTTTAATGATTAACATTTATGCTCCAACCAGAATGCACCTAAATTTATATGACAGACTCTAACAGACATGAGTAACTTGATTTCCTTGAGCACCGTAATAGTTGGAGTTTTTAACACCCTTTGGCAGTGTTGCATAGGTCCTCCAATAAGAAACAAACAAAGGGCGGAGCCTGTAGCTCAGTGTGTATGGCGCCAGCCCAATATACCAGGGGCGGTGGATTCAAACATGGCCCTGGCCAAATTGCAACAACAAAAACAAAAATATCCAGGTGTTGTGGCAGGCATCTATAGTCTTAGCTACTTGGGAGGCTGAGGCAAGAGAATCACCTAAGCCCAGCAGTTGGAGGTTGCACTGATCTGTGAGATGCCAACTCACTAACCAACGGTGCTAAAATGAGACTTTCTCTACAACAACAACAAAAAAAGAAGAAGAAGAAGAAGAAGAAAAGAAAGAAAAATAAACTAAGTAAAGAAATTGGTATAGAATGGACATTTCTTAAACTGATATACGCCATCCACAGAAAACCCATTACCAATATCATATATAATGGAGTTAAATTGAAATCCTTTCCACTCAGATCAGGAACCAGGAAAGGTTTCCCATTGTCTCCACTGCACTTCAACATCATAATGCAAGTTTTAACCATTGCAATTAGGGAAGAAAAGGCAATCAAGGGTATCCATATAGGTCAGAAGAGATCAAACTTTCACTGTTCGCAGGCGATAGGATTGTATACCTGGAAAACACCAGGGAATCTACTACAAAACTCCTAGAAGTGATCAAGGAATACAGCAGTGTCTCAGGTTACAAAATCAACACTCATAAATCTGTAGCCTTTATATATACCAACAATAGCCAAGCTGAAAAAACAGTCAAGTAGTGTCAAAGAAGGTGAAATATTTGGGAGTTTATCTGACAAAGAACGTGAAAGATCTCTATAAAGAGAACTACAAAACTCTAAGAAATGAAATAGCTGAGAATGTTAACAAATGGATAAACATACCACGCTCATGACTGGGAAGAATCAACATTGTTAAAATGTCCATACTACCCAAAGCAATATACAATTTTAATGCAATCCCTATTAAAGTACCACTGTCATACTTTAAAGACTTCAAAGAAAAAAAAAAAAAAAAAACATTGTTTTATTTGGAATCTGAAAAAGAAATTGAATAGCCAGGACATTACTCACAAATAAAAACAAATCAGGAGGAATCATGCTACCAGACCGCAGACTATACTATAAATCAATAGTGATCAAAAAAGCATGGTATTGGGACAAAATAGAGATGTATGGAACAGAATAGAGACCCAAGAGATGAACCCAGCTACAGCATACCATTATTTGACCTTCAATAAGCCAATTAAAAACATTCAGTGGAGAAAAGACTCCTTATTTAACAAATGGTGGGGCAGTGCCTGTGGCTCAAAGGAGTACGGCACCAGCCCCATATGCCAGAGGTGGTGGGTTCAAACCCAGTCCCTGCCAAAAATAAATAAATAAAAATAATTAATAATAATAATAATAATGTTTGGTGAACTGGCTGGTGACCTGCAGAAGACTGAACCTGGATGCACATTTTCACTATTAAGGAAGTAGACTCTCACTGATTGAAGATTAAAGTTGAAACTATAAAATACTAGAATAAAGTGCAGGGAAAACACTTGAAGAAATCAGCCTGGGCCAATATTTTATGAGAAGGACACCCCAGGCAATTGAAGCAATACCAAAAATACATTACTTGGATCTGATCAAACTATAAAGCTGCACAGCCAAGAACACAGTAAGTGAACCAAGCAGACAGCCCTCAGAATGGGAGAAGATGTTTGTAGGTTATGTCTCTGACAAAGGTTTAGTAACCAGAATCCACAGAGAACTCAAACATATTAACAAGAAAAGAACAAGTATTCCCATCTCAGTGTGGACAAGAGACTTGAAGTGAAACTTCTCTGAAGAAGACAGGTGCACAGTCTACAGACTCATGGGAAAATGTTCTTCATTTATCATCAGATAAATGCAAATAAAAACCACTTTGGGATACCATCTAACTTCAGTAAGATGAGTCGACATCACAAATCACAAAGCCATAGGTGTAGGCATGGATGTGGAAGAAAAGGAACACATCTGCACTGTGGGTGGGACTGCAAACTAATATGTTCCTTTTGTAAAGATGTTTGGAGATCGCTTAGGGATCTAAAAATAGACCTGCCATTCGATCCTTCAATTCTTCTATTAGGTGTACATCCAGAAAAACAAAAATCATGGTATAACAAAGATATTTGCAACAGAATGTTTATTGTAGCCCTATTCATGATTGCTAAGTCATGGAAGAAGCCAAGTGCCCATCGACACATGAACAGATTAATAACTTATGGTATGCATACACCATGAAATATTATGCAGTCTTTAAAAAGTTGGAGACTTTACCACTTTAATGATTACATGGATGGAGCTGGAACATATTCACTACAGTAAGTGGAACTGAAGGCAAGGGCCACAAAGCTTGACAACCTTTTCTATTTCAGTAGAAACCGGGTGAGTGATTGAGGCTGAGGGTGTCTTGCTGTTGCTCAGGTTTGTATCCATCAAGTGAGATCATGGGATCAGCCCACCTTGGCATCCAAGAGGATCCAAATATTGTAGTCAGGCATGGCAAAAGTTATTGAACTCTAATTAAGAAACGACTTTATTATGGGATATGAGGAGTGTCCAATCCTCAGGCCCTGGTGACACTTATGGATTATTTCAGGACTGTTTTGCATATGTATGTCAGCAGATATCACCACAATTATGCACGGATCTCTTTTTTGCTTATCAGGTTCCATTAATGACTGTGTATTAAAGGTATGGCCCAAAATAATTCTTCTACTTCCTATATGGACAAGAAGCCAAAAGTTTGGACACACTTGGCCCAGAAGTCAGCAATGTTAGAACTTTCCAGTTATGTGGATATTTCTCATGATCATCATAAATAACTGCAGAACACATTCCCTAACCAGATTTCAAGAGAGGATCTTTAATGAGTCACCTACCATCAAAAACAAGCCTATTGTAGAAAAAGAAATAAAATATAACAAAAAGCAGAACAAAGAATTGTGTGATTTTAGGTCTGTGAAATCACTGTCTGATCTTTGGGCTCGAGTTCTTCTTTTGTAAAATCCCCATAAAGCACTAGGTATAAACCATTCTCTTCCACTTACTCACAAATCTGGGACATGAAAAGTAAAGCAAGCATTGTTGAATACCTTGGCAGATATACAAACTTTTGGAAGCAGGAATTGATTGTGGAGAAAAGAACCACACTCTTTTGTAACAGTTTTAAATGAACAAAAAACCTGAATAGCCACTACACATGCTTAGCAAGAATAAGGTTAAGCTTAAAGATGGTAACCCAGGGCAACACTTATTGTGATGTCATCCACAGTGACTACATTGTGACTTCATCCTATGATGTTCTGAGATCCAGGATTCTGCTCCAAATACTAAGTGGCCTTTTTTCCTCACTTCAGCTGGTGTCCCTCGAATATTTGAACCAGGACGCTTCTTAGCACTCCATCCACAGACAGAGAAGTGATCTCTCATTTGTGTGTTATTGATTTTATTAATGGTTGAGATTCCTGGCACGAGGCTTACACAACAGTTGACATTTTATACAGCAATGCAACTCAAGCTGCATCACAGTTGACAAAAATGAATGGAATGACTTAAGTGAGATGCTCTTATATATATATATTTTTTTTCCTTGAGACAGAATTTCTCTTTTTTATCCTCAATAGAGTGCTGTGGCCTCACAGCTCACAGCAAGCTACTATTACTGTGCTTAGCCTATTATTTTCCCTCAGCCTCCCGAGTAGCTGTATACAGGCATCCTCCACAACGCTGGGCTGTTTATTCTTGCCGTTTGGCCAAGGCCTGGTTTGAACTCACCACCCTCATAATCTGGGGCCAGGACCCTGCCCACTTAGCCACAGGCAATGCCCATGGGATTCTATTTCAATGACTTGTTTTACATCTACCCCCAAACAACATCCATTTGAAAGAAGCTTACAAAATTGCTATGCCTGGCTACAGCTTCCATTTGGTCATAGCATCACAGGCCTTGAGCAGATCTACTTTGCTTGAACCATCAAGGTATTTCTCGTCTTTTTGGATGATGAATCTGTTTGTTTGTTGGTTAGTCATTTTGTCTGTGCATGGGTGTGTGTATGGGTATTGTTGAGATACGTTTTCTGCATGTGACCCAAGCTTGTCATTCGTGGCCTCAGCCTAGATCATAGCAACTTCAAACTCCAGGATTTATGCAATCCTCCTGTCTGAGAATCCCATATGGCCATAACAACTTCAAACTCTAGGATTTATGCAATCCTCCTGTCTGAGAATCCCATATAGCTAGGAATAACAAGCATCTGTTGCAATACCTAGATCATTTTTCACTTTTTAGTAGAGACCGGGTCTGAGTTGTGCTGTCTGTTCTCAGGAAACTGTCGTTCAAGAACTCCCCTCATCTCAGTGTGACAGCGGGCTAGGATTATAGGTGTGAGCCATGAAATTTCATTATTTTCTTTTTGTTGCCCACCATCCCTCCCTTGCCTCTACCTCACTTTTTCATTCCTTCTTGCATTTCTCTCTCTCTTTCTCTTATTCACTTTTTCTCTCCATTCTAGTCTTTCCTTCATTCCTTTCTTTCCTCTATCACTCTCCTGTACAACTTAAGGGAAACTTCAATATTAAAAAAACAAAAACAATAACAACAACAACAACAAAAAAAAAACTATACAAGTGTTCCCTAAATGTGTAGTCTAGAACTCTATACAAGAAATGGGTGAATTGTAGAGTGTGTAAATTATATCTGATTAGAGTTGTAATTTTTTAATCAACAGGCTATTATTGATGAAGAAAATAGATCCAAAACTTCACCAAAACATAAACATGGATGATCACCATAGCTTAACCCTATAATACCAGCAATTTCAGAGGTTGAGGAAGAAATATCACTGGAAGGTAAGGGATTTCAGACAAGATTGAGCAAAATAGTAAGACTCCACTTGTCCAAAAAATAAGTGCAAAACTTCTCTTGCAGTGTTTTCATGCATCTGTACTCTCAGCTGCTCAAAGCATAAACTCATAAGGATCCCTTGAGGTTGGCAGCTTGAATTTCCTTGAGCTTAGCTGATTGTACCAATGTATTTTTCTAGGGAAATGGGGGAAACACAGTATCCAAAGTATATGAGATATGCTGTATAGGTGCACGAAAAGTTCAGTAGCATAAAAAATATTTTATACATGTATCCCAAATGGGATTTATTATCATGATTGCCAGTCTAGCTCAATATACAAATGTACTAACCTGTATAAACCCTCAATTTGATTGTAGTTTCACAGGTCTTAATCATGTCTACTTTGCTTGAACCATCAAGGTAAATTTCAGTCATCTTCAATGATAAAAATGATTGTTGGTTGGTTTGTTGGTTTATCTGTGCATGGGAGTGTGTATGGATATTTTTGAGATATGGTTTCTGTATGTGGCCCAGGCTAGTCTTTAGTGGCTTCAGCCTAGATCATAGCAACATCAAACTCCAGGGTTGAGGCAATCCTCTTACCTGAGAATCCCATGTGGTCAGGAATACAGATGCCTGTCGCAATGCCTAGATAATTTGTCACTTTGTAGTAGAGATGGCATCTGAGTATTGCTCCGTCCATTATCGGCATCCCATCATTCCAGGAGACAAATCATCTCTGCCTGCCAGAGGGCTAGGATTATAGGTATAAGCCACAAGGTTTAGTCATTATATCTTTCTTTGTTTCCTCTCTCCCTCCCTCCCTTTTGTCCTCCCTCAATTTATCCTTCCTTCCTCCAATGCTTCCTCTCATTGGCTTGCTCTCCCCATTCTTTTTGTTCCCTCATTCCCTTCTTTCTTCTATCATTCACACATTAAGAGAGATTTCTCTAGTAACAAGCAAACAAATTATACACGTGATTCCTGAATGTGTAGTCTTGAACACTATACTTGAAATGGGTGATTTGTGGAGTGTGTGAATTATATCTGAATAGAGTTGCTACTTTTCATGCCTCAAGGTATTATTTATGAGGAATATTGAGAAAAACCTTCACCAAAATATACCCATGAATGAGCATCATAGCTCATACCTATAATACCAGCAAATTCAAATGCCGAGGCAGAGAGATCACTGGAAGGTAAGGGGTTTCAGATCACATTGAACAACATAGTAAGACCTCCTTTGTCCAAGAAATAAGAGCAAAATTTTCCCACCAGTGCTGGCATGGGGCTTTATTCTCACTTGCTGAGAAGCATAAACTCAAGAGGTTCACTTGAGGATAGCAGCTTGCATTTCTTTGAGCTATGATGGTACTAATGTATTTTTCTTGGGAAAAGTGAGAAATTCAGGAGCCCATCTATAAGATATATACTGTATAGTTGCAAGAGAAGTCTGGTCACATATAAAATATTTTATACAAGTGTCCCACATGGTATTTATTACCAGAATTGCCAGTCTACCTATATGTGGGATAGTAAAATAGTAGAACACGCTATATTATCAGAACCAATAAGGAAAACCACATGGTTGCCTCAAGAGACACAGAAAAGGCTGTTGACAGAGACAACATATCTTTTTGATAAAATCTTATTAAAATCTTATACAAGGAGGGAACGTCTTCAGGACTACTACTGGGATTTAGAGATGATTGGATACATATAATGTGCTATAGTCACATGATGGATTATTGTTCAACAATCAAAAGGAGTGAAGTGAACATTTATTTTACAATAGAAATAAACCTTAAAATAATTATGATAAGGGAACAAGGCTACTTACAAAAGACCATACAAAGCATGACTGGACTCAGAACAAAACATCAAGAGAAGGCCAATTGTCTCCTAGTATTAAAGTGCACTTGGAAGAGGGTAGTGAGTAAGATGAAAGTGACTGATAGTAGTTATTGATCTTCTCTTTGTGGGGGGAGAAGACAAAGTTCAAAAATTAGATTGTGATGATAGCTGTTAAATTGTGTGACTATACTAAGAAACAAAGAATTGTACACTTTCAAATGGTGAACTACTTATATCAATGAAGCTAATTGATGATATTTCCAAAACTTGAGGTGCTCAAAAGCCTCACAGCATAAGAAGTACCCCAAAGGTGAGAGGACTTGAGAGAGTCAACCCTATTTCACTGCTCACAGTGAATTGACTTGGAAGGCACATTAATCCATTCTACTGAAGTTGGCATGTTTTTTCTCTCTTAGACAGCGTCTGAGTCCTTTACCTTCAGTAGAGTGCATTTACATCATCCTAGCTAACTACAATTTCAATTCCTCGCTAACTGCAATTTCAATTTCTCTTCTGCTCAGCACTTCCTGTTGTGTCAGCCTCCTCAGCATCTGGGAGTCCAGGGGCTCCCGCATAGTGTCCAGTTATTTGGGCTACCTGCTACTGCCTCCCAGAGTGTTAAGATTACAGATGTTAGCCACCACTCCAAAATTTGAAGTTTGGATATTTTTTCAAACTATGGCTGGTGGACAGTTGTGGTACTTCATACCAGTCATCTTGGCACTTTGGGAGGCCCAGTCAGTTTGATTGTCTGAGTTGCTGAATTGGAGACCAGCCTGAGCACTAGTGAGATCCCCATCTCTGAAGAATAAAAAATGGTTTGATGTGATACAGGCACCTAGAGTCCAAGCTGACAGAATTTGTTCGATTTATGACAACACTTGAAGCTTTCTGTGAGCTATGACACCAGGCCAGTCTACCGAGGGCAACAAAATGAGACTCTATCATAATATATAAATGTAGAAAAACATTGGTAGGCAACTTACCCCTCATTTTTACTTTTGCCCATGATCTAGAGTTGGAATTTTTTCCCTAGATTAGACATCAACTAGAGAAATGATTCACAAGTTAGAAAATGGTTTCCTATAACCTCTATTAGTCAAAGATTTGGATTTTACTTAACTCTCATCCTTTGGTATTCTAGATTCTTGTAGTCATTGGAAATTTCCCAGACAGTGAATTCTTTTTTTTTTTTTTAATGGTAGAGACAGAGTCTCACTTTATTGCCCTATGTAGAGTGTCACGGCATCACACAGCGCACAGTAATCTCCACCTCCTGGGCTTAGGCAACTCTCTTACCTCAGCCTCCTGAGTAGCTTGGGACTATAGGTGCAGACCACATCACCTGGATATTCTTTTGTTGTGGTTTGGCTGTGGCCAGGTTTGAACCCACCACCTTCAGTATATGGGGCCAGTGCCCTACCCATTGAGCCACAGATGCTGCTCACATCACACAGTGAATTCATGACTCAAATAAGGCTTTTCATATGCACACTAAAACAATCCAGAGTACACCCTCCACCTCTTCTGTTGGGCTCCTTCAATCTCGGCCAATATTTCCTTCCCCAGTCAGTCCAAGTCCAGGGACCAGACATCTCTGGGGAACCCCTACCCATCAGATCAGCTGGCAATATCCTAATGAACTGATTCCAACACACTTATCCTGACACATTCTCCCCGCTGAGGACCAAAATAAATATCCTCCTTTACGTAGTCACATATTTCATCTGCCTACTGACCTTTCTTCCTACTTTGGCTCTTGGACATTGTGCCTAGCAAAGTTACTTTCTTTTTATCTTTCTTTCTTTTATTATTTTTCATGAGACAGACTCTCACTATGTTGCACAGGCTGGAGTGTCATGGCATCAGCCTAGCCCACAGCAACATTCCACCATTGGATTGAAGGAACCCTACTGCCTCGGACTCTGGAGTAACTGGAACTAAAGGCAAGGGCCACAAGCCTTGACTTTACTATAAGCTGGGTGTGTGATCAGGACTGAGAGTATTTTACAGTTGCTCATCCTTTTCTCCAAACCCTGAGCAAAGTGTTTCAGCCGACTTTGGCTTCCCAGAGCAACCAATTATTGTAGTCATGTGCAGCCTGAGTCAAGTCATTTAGCTGTGCTAAAGTATGACCTTATCAGGACATTTGAGGGGTGTCCAATCCACAGGACCTGGTGGCACATGAGGACATCTAAATATTGAGATGAAGAGTTCCTCCTACCTCAGCCTCTGGAGTAGCTGGAACTAAAGGCAAGTGCCACAACCCCTGACAACCTTTTCCATTTTAGTATAAACTGGGTGTGTGATCCGGTTTGAGGCTATCTTGCTGTTGCTCAGCCTTGTCTCCAATTCCTAAACTCAAGGAGTGAACCCAAATTGACCTCCCAGAGCAACCAAATACAGTCAGATGTGGCAAAAATCAGTGAACTCTACTTAAGGGGCTTTGAGACTCTTTGAAGAGGGTGAAATCCTTAGGCCCCACTGACACATAGGGATTATGTCTGGACTGTTTTGCATATCCATGGTAGGCAGACATCACCACAGTTATGCCCACATCTCTTTTTCCCTTATCAGGTTTCATTAAACATTGTATACTGAATGTGTGGCCCCCAAAAACTCTTCTATGTCCCATTTGGGCAGGAAGCCAATAGTTCAGAAACACCTGGCCCTGAGGTCAGGAATGTTGGAACTTTCCACACAGGCTGATATGTCCCATGATCAGAGGAAATAACTGCAAGTATAAAGTACACTACTGGATAGATTGCCTAACCAGATTTCGACAGAGGACATTCACTAAGATACCTAGCATCTGAGACAGGCCTAATCTATAGAAATAAGTAAAATCTCATGAAAAGTATCTCATGAATCTCTCGTACAGGAGATTGTGTGACATAACACTCAGGGCTGTGAAATCACTGTCTCATCTTTGGGCTTGGATTCTTGCAGTGTAACATCCCAGGGCAGCAGTAGGTATGAACCATATATTTTCCACTTGCTTAAAAGTCCATGATGTGAAAAGGAAAGGGTGGGTTGTTGAATCCCTCGGCAAGATATACAAACAAACTTTTGGAAGCAAGAATTGAGTGCGGAGAACAGAACCCAACTCTTGCAACAGTTTGAAACCAACTACAAACTTGCATAGACACTACACATGCATAGTAGGAGTAAGGATAAGCATAAACATGGTAACACAGGGCAACACCCATTGTGATGTTATCCACAGTAACCATGTAGTGACTTCATCTTGTAATATTCTGGGATCTAGGCTTCTGGTCAAAGATACTATGTGGCCTTTTCTGCTCACTTCAGCTGGTATAGCTCAGGGGGTTGAATCAGGACACTACTTAGCCCTCCATCTACAGACAGAGAAGTAATTTCTCATTTGTGCCTTATTGATTTCTATTGACAGTTGAGATTCCCAGCACTAGGCTGAGACAACAGTTGATATTTTGTACAGCAGTATGACTCAGACTGCATCACAGCTGACATAACTTCATGGGATCAAGTAGTAGGCTATTTTTTTTTCTTTCTTGGAGACAGTGTTTCACTTTGTCACCCTCAGTAGAGTGCTATGGCATCACAACTCACAATAAGCTCTTACTCCTGAATTTAGTCAACTACTTTTCCTCACCCTCATGAGTAGCTGGGAGTATAGGAGCTCACTGCAATACCTGGCTATTTTTGTTTGCAGTTTTTCTGGGGTTGGGCTTGAACTCACAACCCTCCTTATATGGGGCTGGCTTCCTATCCGCTTTGCCACATGCAATGCCCCTGATACTGTACTCCAAAAAGGTGTTTGACATCTACCCTATAACATCCATTTGACAGAGACTTACAAATTTACCATGCATGGCTACAGCCTCAATTTGTTCATAGTTTCACAGCTCTTAAGCATGTCTACTTTGCGTGAACCATAAAGTTAATTCCGGTCTTTTTAGATGATGAATATCTTTGTTGGTTGGTTTGTTGGTTTGTCTGTGCATGTGTCTGTGACTGGGTATTTTTGAGATACACTTTCTGTATGTGGCCCAGGATAGTTTTTCTTGGCCTCAGCCTAGATCACATACCCCAGGATTCAGGCAATCCTCCTGCCTGAGGCTCCCATGTGGCCAGGACTACAGGCGCCTGTCACAATGCTTACATATATTTTTCAACTTTTAGTAAAGACAGAGTCTGACACTTGCTCAGTCCATTCTCATCACCACCTTGTTCCAGAATTCCACTCATCTCAGCATGCCAGAGGACTGGGATTATAGGTCTGAGCTTCCATGTTTGGTCATTTTCTTGTTATTTGTTTCCCTCTGCCCTGCTCTCCCTTCACCACTCCCTCACTTTATCCTTCCTTCCTAGAATAATATCTCTCTAAATTGCTTGCTTGCTCCATTTTTTTTTTCTTTCCTTCATTCCTTTCTTTCCTTTATCTCTGTTCTCTACAACTTAGAGTAATCTTCTCTATGAACAAAGAAACTATACAAGTCATCCCTGAACTCTATACTTTATCCTTCCTTCCGGCAATTCTCTCTCTCCCTCATTCCTTTGGTCTCTCAATTGCTTTCTTTCCTTCATTCCTGTCTATCTTCTATCTATGTCCTCTACACCTTAAGGGAAACTTGTCTAATAACAAATAAACACACTATACAAGTGATCCCTTGAACTCTACACTTGAAATGGATGAATTGTGGAGTTTTAAAAATATATCTGAATAGTGTTATTTTTAATGTACAGGATGTTATATGAGGATAATAGATGAAATCCTTCACCAAAACCTAATCATGGATGAGCACCATAGCTCATATCTGTAATCCTAGCAATTCTAGAGTCCGAGGCAGAGAGATTACTGGAATATAATTGGTTTCAAACCACACTGAGCTACATACTATGACCTCAATTGTCTATGAAAGAAGTGCTAAACTTCCTCCCGAAGTGGTGACTTGGGCCTATATTCCAAGATGCTCAGAAGTATAAACTCAGGAGGATCACTTGGAGTTAGCTTCTTGCATTTCCTTGAGCCATGATGGTACCAATGTATTTTTCTGGGGCAAAGGGGGAAACACAGTATCCAATCTATAAAAGATATAATATATAGGTGCAGGAAAAGTTCTACCACATACAAAACATTTTATACACATATTCCAAATGGTACTTATTACTAGGATTGCCAGTCCAGCTCAATATGAGAGAAACAAGTAACAGAACACACCTCATTAATAGTATCAATAAGGAAAAACATAAGATCACCTCAAGAGACACAGAAAAGGCTACATGACAGAGGCAACACATGCTGTTGATAAAATCTTTTAAAAATGTTACATAAGGGAGTTGTCTCTTAAAGACTTAGTATGGCACCAACCCCATATACTGAAGGTGGTGGGTTCAAAACCAGCCTCAGCAAAACTGCAACAACACAAACAAAACATTTTTAGATTAGAAGGGAATGTCTTCAGGACTACTAATGGGACTTACAGATGAGGAGATACATACAACGTGCTATATTCACACGATGGAATATTTTTCAACAATCAAAAAGAATAAAGTTCACATTTATGTTACAATAGGAATGAACTTTAAAATCATTCTGATAAGGGAACAAGGCCACTTACAAAAGGCCACAAAGAACATGACTGAACTCAGAAGAAAACATCAAGACAAGGCCACTGCTCTGCTAGGAGTAGAGGAAAGGCAGGGAAGGGTGGTGTGGAAGATGAAAGTTACTACTAGTAGGTATTGACATTCTTTGTGTTGAGGGGAAAAGATAAAATTGTAAACTTAGATCGTCATGATAGGGGTGAAATTTTGTTTCTATATACAGAAACACAGAATTGTATACTTTCAATGAGTGAACTACTTATTTCAATGAAGCTACATGAAGAGGTTGTACAAATCTTCAGGTGGTCAAAATGCTCACAGCAGAAGAAATACCCAGGTCATGAGAATACTTGAGAGGACAGTCAACCCTACCTCCCTGCTCATACACAGGTTACCGTGAATTGACATGGAAGGCACATTGTTCCATCCTACCGAAGTTCTCATTTTCTTTTCCCTTGAGGCAGATTCTGACACCTCCCCCCAGGGTAGACTGCCCTGAGGTCATCCAAGATAACCACAATCTCAAACTCCTGGGTCAATAGTTTCTATTTCCTCAGCCTTCTGAGCATCTGGGAGTTCAGGTGCTCCCCCACATTGCCCAGTTACTTTGGACCACCTGCTTCTGCATCCCAGAGTGTTAGCATTACAGGTGTGAGCCACCACTTTAGACATTGAATATGGCATATTTTTCAAACTGTGGTTGGTGGCCAGCTGTGGTGCTTCATACCTGTCATCTTGGCACTTTGGGAGGCCCCGTCACCTGGATTGTCTGAGTTTCTGAATGGGATACCTGCCTAAGCACTAGTGAGATCCCCATCTCTGAAGAGTAAAAAATGGCCAGATGTTATGCAGGTGCCTAGAGTCCCAGTGGAGGGAAGAGTTTCACTTGATGACAGCACAGGAAGTTTTATGTGAGATTATGATACCACGGCACTCTACTGAGGGCAAACAAATGTTTCAATAACATAAATGGAGAAAAACATTGGTAGGGAACTTACCCCTCATTTTTACTTTTGACCATGGATCTAGAGTTGAAATTTTTACCCTACATTAGATGTCAACTAGAGAACGTATTCTCTCTTAGGGAAATGGTTTTACTACAACCCCTATTAATCACTCTTTTGGATTTTACATAACTCTGACCCTTTGGTATTCTAGGTTATTTTAGTCACTGGAAACTGCACACACAATGATTTCTTGACTCAAATCAGGCTCTTCCTATGCACACTAAAAGATCCAGAGCTTCCCCCCCACATCTTTTTTGAAGGTCCTTCAATCCAGTCCAATATGCCCTTGCTCCATTCAGTCTGAACCCACTGACCAGAAATCTCTAGAGAACATCTAACAATTAGATCAATTGGCAATATCCTAACGAACCAATCCCAAACATGCTTGTTCTGACTCATTGTTCCCACCTTCAGGGCCACAATAAATCTCCTCCTTTATGTAGTCCCATATTCCACCTACATACTGATCTCTCCTAGTACTTTGGCTCTTGGAAACTGAGCCTAGCAATTTTTCTTTCTTTCTTTTCTTTTCTTTTCTCTTTCTTTTTTCTTTCCTTCCTTCCTTCCTTCCTTTCTTCTCTCTCTCTCTCTCCCTTTCTTTCTCTCTCTCTCTCTCTCATTTTTTCTTTTACCATTTTCATGAGACAGCCTCTCACTGTGTTGCCTAGGATAGAGTGTCATGGTATCAGCCTACCACACATGAACACCCAATTCATGGGATGAAGGAAACCTCTTGTCTCAGCCTCTGGAGTAGCTAGAAGTAAAGGTAAGCATCACAATCCTTGACAACCTTTTGTGTTTCTGTATAAACGAGGTGTGTGATCGTACCTGATGCTATCTTGCTGTTACTCAGACTTGTCTCCAACCCCGGAGATCAGGAGATTTGCCCAATTTGGCCTCCCAGAGCATGCAAGTATTGTAGTCATGTGTGCCAGTAGTCATTGAGGCCTACTTAAGAATTGACCCTAGTAGGGTCTTTAAGGAGTGTCTAATCTTCAGGCCATGTTGACATATAGGGATTATGTCAGTGCTGTTTTGCATATACATGGTGGCAGATATCACTACAATTATGCCCACATCTCTTTTTTGCTTATCGAGTTTCATTAGTGATTGTGTATTGAATGTGTTTCCCCAAATAACTCTTTTACTTCCTATGTGGCCAAAAAGTCAAAAGTGGATACACCTGGCAGGGAAGTCAGGAATGTTGGAACTTTCCACTCAGGCTGATATTTCCCATGATCAGTGTAAATAACTGCAGGTATGGAGTACACTACTGGACAAATTGCCTAACCAGATTTCGAGAGAGGACTTTTAGTAGGACACCTACCATCTGAAACAAGCCTATTCTAGAGAAAGTAATAAAATCTCAGAAAAAGCAGATCTGAGAATTCTGTGGCATACCCGTCAGGTCTGTGAAATCATTGTTCAAACTTTGGATTCGAGTTCTTGGTCTGTAACATCCTAGGGTAGCACTAATTATAAAACATATTTTTCCACTTGCTTACAAATCCATAACGTGAACAAGAACGGAAGGGTTGTTGAATCCCTTGGCTGTATATACAAACAAAGTTTTGGACAATTGAATTCAATGTGGGGAACAGAACCCCACTCTTTAGTAACAGTTGGAACACAGTGAAAAACCCAGATAGCCTCTACACATGCTTAGCAAGAATAAAGTTAAGCACAAACACGGTACACCAGGGCAACACCCATTATGATGTCATCCATGTTGACCATGTAGTGACTTCATCCTGTAATGTCCTGGGATCCAGGCTTCTCGTCAAAGATATTAAGAGGCCTTTTCTGCTCTTTTCAGCTGGTATCCCTCAAGGGTTTGAACCAGGACACTTCTTAGCCCTCCATCCCCAGACAGTTGTGATTAAGTATGACACTACTTTTTTTTTTTTTTTTTTTTTTTGAGACAGAGCCTCAAGATTTGCTCTGTGTAGAGTTCTGTAACACAACAGCTCACAGCAACCCATAACTCTTGGTCTCAAGCTATTCTCCTCCATCCATCTCCCAAGTAGCTGGGGCTACTGGTGCCTCAATTCCCAGCTACTTTATGTTGCAGTTTGGCCAGTTCTTGGATGGAGCCCACCACGCTTGTTACACGGGGCCAGTTCCCTACCCATTTCACCATAGGCAATGTCCCTGGAACACTATTTCAATGACCTGTCTGACACCTACACCAAAACATCCATTTGAGAGAAGTTTTCAAATTTAGTATGCCTGGCTACAGCCTCAGTTTGGTCATAGTTTCACAGGTCTTAAAAATGTCTAAATTGCTTGAACTATCAAGGTAATTCTGGTCTTTTTAGATGCTGAAAATGTTTTCTGGTTGGTTTATTAGTTTGTTGTTCATGGGTTCGTGTATGGGTATTTGTGAGAAATGGTTTCCATGTGACTCCCAGGCTAGTCTCTCATGGTCTCAGGCTAGATCATAACAATCTCAAATTCCAGGATTCAGGCCATTCTCCCGCATGAAATGCCCATGTGGCTAGGACTACATATGCCTGTCACAATGTCTAGATAATTTTTTACTTTATAGTAGAGACAGTGTCTGACTCTTGCTCAGTCTGTTCTTAGCACCTCCTCATTCAAGAACCACACTCATCTTAGACTGCTAGAGGGCTAGGATTATAGGTGTGAGCCACCAACTTTGATCATTTTCTCTTTTGTTGTTTCCCTTCATCCTCCCTTTCCTTTCCCCTCCCTCACTTTATCCTTCCTTCCTCTAAATCTCTCTCATTCGCTGGCTCTCTCCTTTCCTTTACTTCCTTCATCACTTACATTCCCCTATCTCTCTCTTCTATAACTTAAGGAAAACTTCTGTAGTAACAAAAAAATAAAGTATACAAGTGACTCCTGAATGTGGAGTCTTGTACTCTATACTTCAAATGGGTGAATTGTGTGGTGTGTGTTTATATCTGTATAGAGTGGTAATATTTTAATCTATTGGCTGTTATCTATGAGAAAAATAGAAAACAACCTCCACCAAAACATAAGCAGGGATGAGCTCCATAGCTCAAACCTATGTTCCCAGCAATTTCAGAGGCTGAGGCAGAAAGATCACTGGAAGCTAAGGGATTTCAGACCAGATTGAATCACATAGTGAGAAACAACTTGTCCAAGAAATAAGTTCAAGATTTCCCCAGTAGTATTTTCATGGGCCTCAACTCTCTGCTACTAAGAATGATAAATTCTGGTGGATAACTTCTGGTTAGCAGCCTACTTTGCCTTGAGCTATGATGGTGCAAATGAATTATTATTATTATTTATTTTTTTTGTAGAGGCAGAATCTCATTTTATTGCATTCAACCTCCTCAGCATTTGGGAGTCCAGCGGCTCCCCCACACTGCCCAGTTATTTGGACCACCTGCTTCTGCCTGCAAGAGTATTAGGATTACAGATGTGAGAAAGCACTCCAAATTTTGAAGTTGGGATATTTTACAAACTATGTTTGGTGGCCAGTGGTGGTGCATCATGCCTGTAATCTTGGCACTTTGGGAGGCCTAGTTAGTTGGATTGCCTGAGTTTGTGAATTGGAAACCAGCCTGATCCCTAGTTAGATTCCCATCTCTGAAGAATAAAAACAAGCTGAATGTTACGCAGGCATCTACAGTCCCAAGTGAGAGATTAGGTTTGCTTGAATGGAACATTTGAAGTTTGCTGTGAGCTATGATACCAGAGCACTCTATTGAGGGCAACAAAATGAGACTCTGTCACAATATGTAAATGGAGAAAAACATTGGTAGGGAACTTATCCCTCATTTTTTCTTTTGAGCACGATTGTAGTGTTGAAATTTTTTCCCTAGATTATACATCAACTACAAAAATGATTCTTACCTTGGGAAATGGTTATTCTACAACCTCTATTAATCAAACATTTGGATTTTACATAACTCTGACCCTTTGATATTCTGGTAGTCACTGGAAACTTTCCACACAGTGAATTGTATTTTTTTTCCATAGAGGCAGAGTCTCAGTTCATTGCCCTCAGAATAGTGTTGTGGTGCCACACAGCTCACAGCAACCTCCACCTCCTGGGCTTAGGCTATTCTCTTCCCTCGGCCTCCTGAATAGCTGGGACTACAGGCACCAGCCACACACCCTGATTTTTTTTGTTATGGTTTGGTCGTGGCTGGATTTGAACCTGCCACCCTTGTTTATAGGGGGCTGGTTCACTACTCACTGAGCAAGCAGCAGCCACCAAATCACACTATGAATTATTGATTTAAATAAGGCTTTTAATATGCACCCTAAAAAATCCACAGTATGCCTCCACCTCTTCTCTTTGGCTCCTTGAACTGGGGCCAATGTTACCTTGCCCCAATCATTCTGAGCCAGTGAGCAGAAGTCTCTGATCAACTCCTACCCATCAGATCAACAAGCAATATCCTAATGAACTAGTCCCAAACGCGCTTGTCCTGACTCATTGTTCCCACCCCTGGGGCCACAATAAACCTCCTGCTTTATGTAGTCCCATATTCTATCTGCCTATTGACCTCTCAGACTTTGGCTCTTGAAAACTGTTCCTAGAAAATTTTTCTTCTTTCCTTCCTTCCTTCCTTCCTTCCTTCCTTCCTTCCTTCCTTCCTTCCTTCCTTCCTTCTTTCCTTCCTTCCTTCCTTCCTTCTTTTCTCTATCTCTCTCTCATTCTTTCCATCTTTTCTTATTTTCATGAAACAGACCCTTACTCTGTTGTCCAGGGTACAATGCCATGGCATCAGCCTAGAAACAGCAACATCCAACTCTTGGGTTGAAGGATCCTTCGATCTCAGCATCTGGGGTAGCTGAAACTAAAGGCAAGGGCCAAAAACCTTGACAACTTTTCCTATTTTAGTACAAACTGGGTGTGTGATCAGGGGTGAGGATATTTTGCTGTTTTAAGCCTTGTTTCCAACCCCTGAGCTCAGGGGATCACCCCAGCTTGCCTCCCAGACCACCCAAATATTGTACTCATGCTTGGAAAAAGTCATTGAGCTCTACTTAAGAAATGGCCCTATCAGGGACTTTGAGAACTATTCAATCTTCCAGGTCGCGGTGACACATATGGATTATGTGAGAATTGTTTTGCATATCCCTGATGGCAGATATCACCACAATTATGCACACATGTCTTTTTTGCTCATTAGGTTTCATTAGTCATTGTGTATTGAACGTATGGCCTAAAATGACTCTTATAATTCCTATGTGGTAAGGAAGCCAAAATTTTGGACACACCAAAGGCATGAAGGTCAGGAATGTGTAACTTTTCAGACACTCTTTTATTTCCAATGATAATCATGAATAATGGCAGGTATGGACTACACTACTGGATATAATGCCTAGTCAGATTTTGAGAGAGTACCTTCAATGAGAAACCCACCGACAAAAACAAGCCTATTTTAGAGAAAGAAGTAAAATCTCAGGAAAAGTAGAACTGATAATTTTGTGATGTACCAGTCATGTCTGTGAAATCACTTTCTGATCTTTGTGTCCTGGTACTTGGTCTCCAATGTCCCAGGGAAGCACTAGGTATAAACCACACTCTTCTATTTGCTTACAAAGGAAAAAAAAGCATTGTGGAATCCCTTGCACGGAGATACAAAGAAACTTTAAGAAGCAGGAATTGAGTGTGGAAAAAAGAACCCCTCTCTTTTGTAACAATTTGAATCCAATGACAAACCCAGCCGGCCACTACACATGCTTAGCAGGAATAGGGTTAAGGTTCAAGATGGTAAACCAGAGCAACACCCATTGTGATGTCATCCATGGTGACCATGTAGTGACTTCATCCTGTAATATCCTGGGATACAGGCTTCTGGCCAAAGGTACTAACTGGCCTTTTCTGCTCACTTCAGCTGGTATTCCTCAAGATTTTATAATCAGGACACTTATTAGCAGTCTATGGACATACAGAGAAGTGTTCTCACATTTGTGCCTTATTGATTCTATTGGCAGTGGAGATTCACATCACACAGCTAACACAACAGAAGAGATTTTGTACAGCAGTTTGATTCAAGCTTCATCAAAACTGATAAAACTGCTTGGAGTCACATAAGTAGGACGCTATCTTTTTTTTTTTTTCCATTTAGAGAAATTTTCACTTTGTCACCCTCAGTAGAGCACTTTGGCATCCCAACTGACAGCAACCTCCAACTCTTGTGCGTAGGTGGTTCTTTTGCCCCAGCTTCTCAAGTAGCTGGGACCACAGGTGCCCTCCATAACACCTGGCTATTTTTTTTTTTTTTTTTTGCACTTTAGCTCAGGCCGGGTTGGAACTCACTACCTTTTTCATATGTGGTTTGTGCCCTAGCCACTGAGTGACCAGCACAGCCCATGGGAGATATTTCAAGGACCTGTTTGACACTTAACCAAAAGTACCCATTTGAGAGAAACTTACAAATTTACTATGCATGGCTACAGCCTAAATTTGGTCATAGCTTCAAATGTATTAAGCATATATGCTTTTCTTAAACTAACAAGGTAATTCTGGTCTTTTTAGATGATGAAAATCATTGTTGTTTAGTTTCTCGATTTGTCTGTGCATGGGTTTTTGTAGGGGTATTTTTGAGATTTGGTTTCCATATGTACTCCAGGCTAGTCTTTTGTGGCCTCAGCCTAGATCATTACAATCTCAAAATCTAGGATTCAGGGAATCCTCCTGCCTGAGACTCACATGAGGCTAGGACTGCAGATGTCTGTCACAATCCCTAGATAATTTTTCACTTCTTATAAGAGACAGGGTCTGAGTCTTGCTCTGTTTGTTCTCAGTACCCCCTCCTTCAACAACCCCATTCAGCTCAGCCTGCCAGAGGGTTAGGATTATAGGTGTGAGCTACCAATTTTGGTCATTTTCTCTTTCTTTGTTTCCCTTTGTCCTCCCTCCCTTTGTGCCCCCCTCACTTCATCCTTCCTTCCTCCATTTCCATCTCTCTCATTTGCTTGCTCTCTCCATTCTTTATTTTTGTGGGTATTTTTTATTAAGTCATATATACATTGATCATGAATACATTTATGCCTTTGTGGGATTCAATGTGTTGATTTTTCATACAAATTGGAGTGCTTACATCCTACTTACTAAAATAGCTTTCACTTCATTTACTTAATCACTGTGTTAGGATATATATGTTCTGGAGGAAGGGTCAAGATGGCCGACTGGAAGCAGCATCTGACAGAGGCTGTGGTCCAAAAGGAAAGATAACCTCCAGAAATTGCCCAATTGAGCTGAAGACTGGGAGCCCAGGCAAGAGAGAGATAAGTGATAACTGCAGGTCACCTCTGAGGCAAGCTGAGACTTCCAGAAACCAAGCTTCAGGCAGAAAAACTGAACTAAAGTTTTCCACCACTCTGAACTTCCAGGACACCCTTACCCTCTTACCTGATGCACCAGTAGCCTGACCTCTGCTGAAACTGAGGGAGAAGGACTTGAGCAGCGCCCAACCTCCCCATCTGCCAGAGCAGGTGGCCCACTAGGTAAGTTCCACCTAGGCCCCACAAGCCCCCAGGCCAGGGAAGCTGCCAGGACCACCATGTGGCTCCAATCCGTGCCCCACTGGGCCTCAACCCACCACCCACAGCGGCCAGGAACTCCATCAGCACCCCCACCAGGCCTTGGCCTGCACCATCAGTGGCCAGGAACTCTGCAGGGACTCCCACACACTCTGATTTGCACCCTGCCGAACATTAGACTGTTGCCAGCAGAAACCAGGAAGTCACCTGGGACTTCTGCTCGGTCCCATTCTGTGCCCCACCCAGTCTGCTGCCTGCAGAGACTTCCACTGGCTCTGATCCATGCCCCAGGCCAACACCCACAGTGGCCAGGAACTCCAGTCTGCCAGGACCCACACGTGGCCCCAATTGGCAACCCAGTGGGCCTTGACACATAGTCTCCGTTGCTCTTGAACATTGTAATGGAAGTTTTAGCCATTGAAATCAGGGAAGAAAAGGTGATCAAGGGTATCCACATAGGGTCAGAAGAGATCAAACGTTCACTCTTCACAGATGATATGATTGTATATCTGGAAAACACCAGGGATTCTACTACAAAACTATTAGAAGTGATCAAAGACTACAGCAATGTCTCAGGCTACAAAATAAACTCCCATAAATCTGTAGCCTTTATATATACCAACAATAGCCAAGCCAAAAAAAAAAACAGTCAAGGACTCTATTCCTTTCACAGTAGTGCCAAAGAAGATGAAATATTTAGGAGTTCACCTAACAAAGGATGTGAAAGACCTCTATAAAGAGAACTATGAAACTATAAGAAAAGAAATAGCTGAAAATGTTAACAAATGGAAAAATATATCATGCTCATGGCTGGGAAGAATCAACATTGTTAAAATGTCTATACTACACAAAACAATATATAATTTTAATGCAATTCCTATGAAAGCTCCATAGTCATACATTAACGAAATCTTGAAAAAATAATACTTCATTTTATATGGAATCAGAAAAAAACCTTGAATAGCCAGGACATTACTCACAAATAAAAACAAAGCAGGAGGAATCACACTAACAGACCTGAAACTCTAGTATAAATCTATAGTGATCAAAACAGCATGGTACTGGCACAAAAACAGGCAGGTAGATGGTTGGAATGGAATAGAGAACCAAGAGATGAATTCAGCTACTTAACATTACTTGATCTTTGACAAGTCAATTAAAAACATTCAGTGGTTAAAAGACTTCCCATTTAACAAACGGTGCTGGGTGAACTGGCTAGTGACCTGTAGAAGACTAAAACTGGACCCACACCTCTCACCATTAAATAAGGTAGACTCTTACTGTATTAAAAACTTAAACTTAAGACATGAAACTAATATGTCCAAATATTAGAAAAATATTAGAAAAAAGTCCAGGGGAAACTCTTGAATAAATTGACTTGGGTGAATATTTTATGAGGAGGACTCCCCAGGCAATTGAAGCCGTATTAAAAATACACTACTGACACCTGATCAAACTAAAAAGCTGCTGTACAGCCAAGAACATAGTAAGTATAGCAAACAGACAGCCCTCAGAATGGGAGAAAATATTTACAAGTTATGCCTCTGACAAAGGTTTAATAACCAGAATACACAGAGAACTCCAACATATTAGCAAGAAAAGAACAAGTGATCCCATCTCAGGGTGGGCAAAGGACTTGAAGACAAACTTCTTTAAAGAAAACAGGTACACGGCCTACAGACACATGAAAAAATGCCCACCATCCTTAATCATCAGATAAATGCAAATCAAAACTATTTTGAGATATCACCCAACTCCCGTAAATTTAGCCCACATGACAAAATCCCAAAACCAGAGATGTTGGCGTGGATGTGGAGAAAAGGGAAAACTTCTACACTACTGGTGGAAATGCACACTAATATGTTCCTTTTGAAAGAATTTTTGGAAAGTACTTAGAGATCTAAAAATAGACCTTCCATTCAACCCTATAATTCCTTTGCTAGATAGATACCCAGAAGACCCAAAATCATGTTATAACAAAGACATCTCTACCAGAATGTTTATTGCAGCCCAATTAACAATTGCTAAGTCATGGAAGAATCCCAAGTGCCCATTGACCCACAAATGGATTAATAAATTGTGGTACATGTATACCATGGAATACTATGCAGCCTTAAAGAAAGATGGAGACTTTACCCCTTTCATGTTTACATGAATGGAGCTGGAACATATTCTTCTTAGCAAAGCATCTCAAAAATGGAAGAAAAAGTATCCAATGTACTCAGCCCTACTATGGAGCTAATTTAAAGGTTTCACATGAAGGCTAGAACCCAACTATAGCACAAGAATATTGGAAGGGAGGGGATGGGGGTGGTTGGGGTGGACGGAGGGTAATTGTTTGGGCCACACCTATGGTGCATCTTAGAAGGGTACAGGTGAAAGTTACTAAATTCAGAATACAAATGTCTTCATACAATAACAAAGAAAATG